>OW285241.1:118078830-118361330 GCA_935421215.2 Melolontha melolontha
CTGTAAATTTAAATTCTCAAACTTTTCTAGATGTTTTATTATTAATAAAGTTAATTGTCAATATTTTACTTTGGTTTTTTTTGTAAAATACTTGAGATATTGTTCCGTTTCCAATTCAATAAGCGACGTACATCAATTCAAAGTGGAGAGAAGTGAACCTACCTTAACCCTGAAGAAAAAAAAGAAGCTAGCCGATAATAAAAAAACAGATAAGTATTGAATGGGCCCGATTTGAATGAATTTTTATATACATCGAATAACATAATCATTCATTTTCTGCAATATAACATTTGTCAGCCCAACTTAGTGGGGCAATTCTGACATATAACATTTAGAGCCCAACGTTTTGGGGCATTTATAACTAACATTCATTTTACATTTATTTATATGTATATAGCCCACACGGGTAATATAACAATATATATATATATATAATATTTTCGTGACCTTGGTATGATATGGTAAATTTTAATAAGTTGGCGATTAAAGGTCTGGTTTATTACTTCAAAGTATATATATTTAAAACAACCCTACATGTTTCGGCAATGATGCCTTTGTCAAAGGCATCATTGAGACACTTTGACAAGAACACGTTATTAAATTAAATATCATCAAAATTACGAGAATAAAGCTCGTAAAAAGTTCGGGAAATTGAAATACAAACACATCAACTATTTAAACCAAATTCAAATCGAAATTACTTCATATAGATAATTATCTATTTTCTAAATAAAAGAACGTACTTTTCGTCTAACTGTTAACTTGTGTCTAAAGGTCAAATAAAAATCGTCCACATCAAGCTCGGTGGCGTCACACCACAAGACGCATGACATAAAATATACATAAGAGTCCAAAATAATAGTACATAGATAAATAAATAATTTTTTAAAATTTATTGGGGAAAAAAACCATAGCAATATGTAATCTAGGCCCCGACTACATACATATAAAATGGGTTTTCCCCGGGATTCTCACAGAAACCTATTGTACCTGATTTAGCGTTATGAACGCTTTAAGAACCTTTTCAAAACAGTGCGTCATAAAAATGGAGTTCGTGCTAATGTTAGGTAGAAATGGGAAACCCGAAGTGGCCAAAATCTCAATAAATACATAAAAATTTATACATGAAATTCCGGTAAATATTTGATTATATAGAGTGTTACTATTTTACAGATTCACTATATGCAGGGCTTTTTACATGAAATTTCATTAAAATATTCTAGGGCTTGAAAAAAATTGTACTATAAAGAGTTTTTCACTATATAGAGTTTCACTAGAAAAAATTGTTGTCATTGGACACAACAATATCCACATGCCATTAGAGAATCAAATTTTCAAAAGAGTTTTAACTTCAATGTTTTTGCAATGATTTTACTCGTACATAACCACGTTGAATACGAAATTTATAACGAGAATTTAACAAGCGTTCGGTATCTACAGTTGCTAAGGTAAGTGGTACCTACTGGAATTTTTGAATAACCTACCATACAATTTGATACGGCAATGTTGGTTTCAAATGGATGGAGCACCCGCTCACTATTCACATGAGGATATCGGGAATTAACCAATATCTTTGAGGATAGGTGGATTGGCCGCAATGAATCTTGGAGACGGTTTTCGAAACTTGAACGCTGAGCAAGTAAGAAAAGCAACTGTAACAGCGTTAGAAGAAGAATTATGCTTTGATTATGAATTATGCGGAGATAATTTTGAACATTTGTAAATATTCTTAACGCATTTGTCTTTAATATATTGATCTTATTTACTTTTTTGCTTGTTAATGTATGGTTATTTTGGTTATCTCGTATGATATAAAATCTATTCTGTTTTGCAATTTATTTCCTGTTCTAACCTTTTCACAAAAAGTTTGATGAATCTAAATACAGTTGGTATAATTACAAAACTATTTAAAATTTTTGTTTCCAATTCTTACTAAATAATGCTCGATTTAGAAAACATTCATTAATAACACTAAAACTATGAGAGTGTGTGCTAAGGCGTTTAAATTGGCCAGCCTTTCGTAAACTCATAAGTAGAGTGGACCAATGCGGAGCGAAAGCAGAGGCGTGACTAACGAATTGGTTCCCGCATGCGATACATTATTAATATCTAGAGATATACTATCACGAACGGTGCTGTTATTATGTTAGATACAAAAAAAAATGTAAGACGGTTTTTCTAGATTATGAAACGTTCTCGATGATACGTATAAAAAATAAAATCTAAAATGTATGTAATTAGATGATTAAAAAAAAACTTACCGTCTTATGCGTTTTCCGTGACTTGAAAATCTGGAGAAGCGCGATGAAATATTGTTAACATAAGGTGCGTCTCCAAAGTTATTTCTCGAAAACGCGTCCGCCGTGAGGAATATATGTGCTTGTATAAATAAAACGATCGCTCCACATCTAGAGATGTGATGTTTGCATAATTAAAATAATCTTTGAAACAACTTAACACATCTGTAGACGAACCTTCACAAATTTGTCTAATACACTCATTTCTTGCGTCTTCTATCGAACATAGCTGTGCGTGTGTATCTTTCACAACTAGCACTGATTCCTGTAACGATAGCGAAGAATTTTGTAGGTTTTCTAATGCTTGCACTATTCCGAAGTAATTGTGAATAGTTTGTAAATCACTTTTAACCTGACTATTTTGAAATTTTTTCCGACCTTCTACGAAAGCGGCACTATCCTTCGGATTTAATAATAAAACCACTTTTTTTACATCCTCAAAATAATTATGATAGTAAAATGCCGCTCGTAGCCATGTTCCCCATCGTGTCAGAATCGGCTGTGGTGGCTCAGGGGTATGGGGACACAATTCGTGAAATTTCCGAATACGTTTTGGAGATTTCAGGAATACTGCCTTTGTACTCGCTATTAACGCATCTACATTTGGGTAGCATTTACGGATCCGTTCTGCTACAAGGCTCTGCTGTAGGGCATGGATTTTACATGTAATATGTAAAAAGTTACCACACTGTTCCTAAAGAGACCGACCTACAGAAAGTATGGTTGCGGCACCATCTGTCACAAACATTAGGATTTGATCTCTGGAAATTTCAAATTTTTCCAATGTACTTAACACCACTTTTGAAATTACCCGCGCAGTACATTCTTCTATTTGTCTGCTAGCTAATCAAATTGAGGATGGCGATTGATTTGGTTCCATTTTACGCACCATAACATTAAGTACAGATCTTTTTTGCTATCAGTTGTTTCATTCACACTCAACCACACTTTTTTATTTTTCAGATCGCCTTAATTTTATTTTCTAAATATACACGAACAGATTTTAAATAACGTCGTAAGTGGGTGCAGCTCGGTAATTCTACATTGCCATATTTTTCAAGAAATGAAATAAACGAATCATTGCGTAACAAAGTAAACGGCAAATTACACACAACCATCATTGTACACAAATCAAATAAGAACACTTCGTATTTTGTATCGGCACTAGTGTCTCTATCTTTATGTCTTGCGCTATGCACGTGGCGTTACAAATTTGATTTTGTTAAATGGTTTATATATATATTGCACACTAAACATTTTACATTTACCCCATTGTAAGATAAACTAGGATGGTTCTCAATAAACCTATTGGCTAACTTTGATGATAGCGGTTTTTTTACTGTACGCTCCTTCAACATTATTAAATACACAGAATACACTTTCCTGCTGCTATTATACGTGTACACACGATGACCGTGAACAACATACTAAGTAATCGTATGTGCGATGGGGCACGCGGGAACCAATTCGTTAGTCACGCCTCTGCTTTCGCTCCGGATTGGTCCACTCTACTCATAAGCATCTCAATGAACATTTTTAAAGGGGTGCTAATGGTACAATATTAAGAAAATATTTAATCTGTTAAGATTTTATAACACAACTGGAAAAATTCTATGATCTAGCATACTTTTTATCGATAAAAAACATAAATAAATAACACTCAGTACAATAAAAATACATTAAGCATGAAAAATAGGCAAGTAGTATAAACCCAAATAAGAAGTTTCTTTCATTCTTATATAAACCGCATAATCTTATGTTAAAACAATATTATAATAAATGTTCAAAATGACCACCGTCACTTGCTAAACACAAATTTACATGTCTTTTCATATTTTCAAATAATGCTGTCAAAGTATTCGCATTGATATTTCTTATTTCTCTAACAATAGCATCTTGCAATTTTTCCAAATTATGTAGGCGATTTTCAAAAATATTATTTTTTTAATATCCAAACAAAAAAAATCTAATGGTGTCAAATCAAATGGTGATCGTGGTGGCCAGATTCCTCTACTGATTAGTCTTTCATCGTAAAATTGTTGCAAAAACTCCATAGTCGAATTAGCTATATGTGGCAGTGCGCTATCTTGCTGAAAATACCCATTCCTAAGTTCGTCATCATGCAATTCCTGTATAAATGGCTGTAATATGTTTGTTCGGTACAGTTCAGCGTATATTTGTCATTGAAAAAATATGGTCCGTGACAATGCAACCCATACGCCTATCTTCAATGAATGCAGACTATGTTCGACATAGGTGTATGGATTATCTAACTATTTATGTAGCCTGACAAATGAAACGATGCTTCACCAGACATAAATGTTAAATTTAAAGTATCGTCATTATTCAGGTGATTGTTAAACCATTCACAATATTGAATACGCAGTCCATGATCAATGGGTAATAACTGCTGCACAGCTGTCACTTTGTAGGAGTTGCATATGTAGATTTTTTAATCGAAGCTCTACGACAAGTTGAATAAGCCACACCTATAGAACAAATTTGGAATACAGTAAAATATAATTAAAGATGTTAGTGATATTGAAAGACACATCTTCAACTTTACTAAAATTATCTTTAATGTAGTAATATTTAAATGAAAGTTTAGTGAAGGTTACCTGAGTGAACACTTAATTTTCTCAATGATTTAGTTGGACTTTGTTCTATTCTCTGTCGTAAATCATTTACAGTTTCTTCGACAAGAACTTTTGGTCGACCGGTTGATTTCTTTTTGCAAACACAATTATTATTTTCAAGTGCAAAACAATTCGATCCTTGTTCTGGACAAATATTTTATATCGAACATGTAAATCAGGAAATGCTTCTTCAAACTATTGAATACATGATTATAACGAGTATGACCATGTTCCATCCTTGTTACGCACACCACTTCGATAATGAGCTTTCAAAATGAATGCCTCTTGGTCCTCGGATAAAGCTATTTTGTCTATAACAAATAAAAGGACAATAAGGAAGCACAATATAACTTCTAATGTTTTATTCTGAATTTTTACCTTTCTTTCGTCACAACTTCCCTGCTTGTTTTAAAGAAAACAGTTCTAATAAAATCTAACAAAAAAACTTATGCAGAAACTGAATGAAAAGCAGAATAAATTTATATTTGTAACGACGCCAAACACGAGCCAACTATGCAATATGCCGAAATATGTTTTTCGAAGATTTACAGTCACTTTGACCAACCTAAGATAAGAAAAATACAGCAGGAAAATCAACTTGCCCTCAAACTTATTGGCTCAGTCTGTATTATTTTCCCATTATAAATGCATTTGCATAAACAAAAATATTTGTGTTATCCCACAAATAAGTATTTTAAAGCAATTCTATTTGATTTGGCGTAGACAGCTATTCATTATTTTTTCCTTCTTACTGTACTCGCTAACTCTTTCGCTTCTGATATATTACCGTTGCTTGAAAACGTAGAACTGTCGATACAAAATAATACGAATCTGTATAAAAACAAATTTGTATCTGTATATACATGGACACTCAGTATGTATTTACCAGCGTTTGCTTCAACCACCAAACGCATGCGTTTCTGTGTAACCACTTTGTCAATGATGGGTTTACGAAGACAAACGACTGTAGGTACACTTCGCGGTCATGGAGCAAATTTTGTCTTATCCGATGACATCAGATAACCTCATGCCATCTGACGGACGGTCGGTTTTGTCCGTCAGATGGATTGAGGTTATCTGATGTCATCGGATAGGACAAAATTTGCTCCATGACCGCGAAGTGTACCTACAGTCGTTTGTCTTCGTAAACCCGTCATTGACAAAGTGGTTACACAGAAACGCATGCGTCTGGTGGTTGAAGCAAACGCTGGTAAATACGTACTGTGTGTCTATGTATATACAGATACAAATTTGTTTTTATACAGATTTGTATTATTTTGTATCAAAGCTTGATGTGAATTGTCGCATCGACATGCAATTTGTTTTTGGTAGAACTGTCGGTCTATTCAGGTTGGTAACTTGCAAGGCGTTTTGAGTGTACATTTTAAAAATACAATAAACATGATTTAATGTCAAACATTTTTTTCTATAAATAAAATAGCGGAAGTTATTCAGTAGTGAAAAACATGCGTTCCCTCCGCTCCACCCTTTATTTAAAAGGTCTTATTAAATATAACTCTGATTCCTTTAATTTCAGACACTGCGTACTGCCCTTACAGGAGGTTCACAAGCGAAACGCAGAAAGGCGTCCATCTCTAAGAAAAATGCGCGGAATATACAAGTGTACGCAATGCAAATTCAGCACAATGTACAACGCCGACTTCAGAAACCACACTAACGAGCATTACAAAGTGAAAATGTACCAATGTGGAATTTGTCGCAGAAGATACAAGGCGAAGGAATCTCTCAAGGCGCACGTGGGAAAAAATCATATTCACAATGAAGGAATACCTGTCCAAAAGTATTCTACGTTTGATTATCCCAAACCTAATATTAAAAATACAAAAAAGCGATCTCCACACTCACATCATGGTGGAAAGCAATATCAATCCTCGAAACGCAAGTCTCAAACAAGACACAAATGTCACATGAAAAAAACACATCTTAAGTTAAGGGATTATAAATGCATGGATTGTGAATACCAGACGAGCCATAAGAGCTATTTAGAAAAACACATAAAGTCAGTACATCTTAAATTACGCAATTATAAATGCATGAAGTGTAAATACCAGGCGAGCCGGAAGTCAGCTTTAGAAGTTCACATAAAGTCAGTACATCTTAAATTATGCGATTATAAATGCATGGAGTGTGAATACCAAACGAATTGGAAGTCAAATTTAGAAAGTCACATAAAGTCAATACATCTTAAATTACGGGATTATAAATGCATGGATTGTGAATACCAGACGAACTTCAAGGCAAATTTAGAAAGACACATAAAGTCAACACATCTTAAATTACGCGATTATAAATGCATGGAGTGTGAATACCAGGCTAGCCGGAAGTCATCTTTAGAAGTTCACATAAAGTCAGTACATCTTAAATTACACGATTATAAATGCATGGAGTGTGAATACCAAACGAACAAGAAGCAAAATTTAGAAAGTCACATAAAGTCAGTACATCTTAAATTACGCGATTATAAATGCATGGAGTGTGAATACCAGGCGAGCTTCAAGAGCCAATTAAAAAGACACATAGAGTCAATACATCTTAAATTACGCGATTATAAATGCATGGTGTGTAAATACCAGACGAGTGCCAAGAGACATCTAAAAAGACACATAGAGTCAATACATCTTAAATTACGCGATTAAAGATGCATAAAGTGTCAATACCAAACGAACTTCAGGTCAAATTTGAAAGTACACATAAAGTCAAAACATCTTTAATTACACGATTATAAACGCATAGAGTGTGCCTGCCAAACAAACTTAAAGTCAAATTTAGAAAGACACATGAAAACAAAGCATCTTATATTAAGGAATTATAAATGCATAGATTGCGAATACCAAACGAAATCAATTAAAAAAAACACATAATATCAATACATCTTAAATTATGGGATTATAAATGCATAGAGTGTGAATACCAGACAAACCTAAAAAGCAATTTAGCAATTTGTACACACTGCAGCCGCAACATGCAGTACAACGTGTAAAGCAGCAAATAATGCAACTTATGTGGACATGGGTGCATGTTACAACTGGCGTAGTGATGTCGAGCGGTTATTTTCTTTATTTAAAGATATTTGTGCAGTTAAGAGAATGCGTCTTACTACGCAAAATATTAAAAAATATTTGTTAGTATATTGCAACGGAGAATTGTTTAATTAAAAATTATTATTCTTTGCGTTATTATATTGTATATATAGTTAATAAATTATTTTCGATATGTTTATTTACAATTTGTTAATCCATTTAGTATTAAATATTCCATTTATTTGATCCAGTTACTAAATGTACTTGTCCATTGTACATGGATATACTACATCTTATCAAAACATGTCTAAAAACGCATAACCATCATTTTATTTTCTCATTATTTTATTATAGATAGAATAGATAGTATGAATTCACTGAATTGATTAGATTTTTAAATTTTATTGTCCGTGTTCGTAACTTTTTTTTTGAACTCTACATTTTTATCTCCGTTGCGAAATATAGAGATAATTAGTAAATGAGTTTTTAATTGACAGACCGCTTGCCCGCTTTTAATTTATTGTATCCAATATAGTACGGTCGATAATTTGTTTTAATTATATGTATATATATATATATAGTATTTTCGTGACCTTGGTATGATAAGGTAAACTTAATTAGTCGGCGATTAAAGGTCTGGTTATTACTTCAAAGTGTATATATTTAAAATAATCCTACATGTTTCGGCAATGATGCCTTTGTCAAGGATATAAAAAATATAAATTGGTACTTATATTTTTTATATCCTTGACAAAGGCATCATTGCCGAAACATGTAGGATTATTTTAAATATATACACTTTGAAGTAATAACCAGACTTTTAATCGCCGACTAATTAAGTTTACCTTATATATATATATATATATATACATGAAATGATGGTTTCTCGGGTTCTTGTCCGCGTGTGAGATGTATCCTGAGAAGGATTGTTGTCTCGACGTTTCGACGGGATTGCACTCGTCATTTTCTAGAGTTGTTCTTTCACTTGACGCTGAAGAGTTACTGCCGATCGTGTCCTCGGGTGTCTGCTATTATGTTGCACAATGGGAGGTGGGGGTTGTGCTGCTGCCGTCGTGCGTACACGGCTTCGCGTGATTGGTCCGGGTGTCTGTGATTCCTGTGTGGGGGCGTGTACCTGTCTCGATGTGTTGTGTTTCGCATGAGTCTTGATTTGCATGCCGGCTAGGAGTGGCTTCCAGGTGTACGGTAAACGTTGGCCGTCGTCGCGTTTGTTTAGACTTTTGGGTCTCTTTTCTATTTCAATCGCTTCTCTAGTAATTCTAGTAGATAGACTTTCGCTCTTCGCTAGGATCTTCGTATTCTCGAAGTCAATAGTGTGCCCCGTTAGGAGGCGGTGTTGTGCTAGAGATGATGTTGTTTGTTTCTTGAAGACTGCGTAAAGAGGAACACATAAACGCAGTCTTCAAGAAACAAACAACATCATCTCTAGCACAACACCGCCTCCTAACGGGGCACACTATTGACTTCGAGAATACGAAGATCCTAGCGAAGAGCGAAAGTCTATCTACTAGAATTACTAGAGAAGCGATTGAAATAGAAAAGAGACCCAAAAGTCTAAACAAACGCGACGACGGCCAACGTTTACCGTACACCTGGAAGCCACTCCTAGCCGGCATGCAAATCAAGACTCATGCGAAACACAACACATCGAGACAGGTACACGCCCCCACACAGGAATCACAGACACCCGGACCAATCACGCGAAGCCGTGTACGCACGACGGCAGCAGCACAACCCCCACCTCCCATTGTGCAACATAATAGCAGACACCCGAGGACACGATCGGCAGTTACTCTTCAGCGTCAAGTGAAAGAACAACTCTAGAAAATGACGAGTGCGATCCCGTCGAAACGTCGAGACAACAATCCTTCTCAGGATACATCTCACACGCGGACAAGAACCCGAGAAACCATCATTTCATCATACAACCGCGAGAACATCAAAATTATCATATATATATATATATATATATATATATATATATATATATATATTGAATTTAATTGGAGTGAGAAATAGCAATTATTCAAATCTCCTCTCACATGTAATTGTCGCTAAATTTGTGCAATTGATTCTACAATCTGACAAGATTACTCCTGCCGAAGAATGTAGACGCGAACACGTCGCGACGTTAGCCATCCACCTGTGCGGATAATGAAAATTGTATGAAAAAAACCACATCCGTCCAGAAACGTGCATATATCGATATTTCACTGTCGTTACAGATCATCAGTACACGATATTCTAACATGGACATGATTTTATTATTATACTTTCGTGTATATATACGAATTATATTGAATTTAATTGGAGTGAGAAATTATCCGCACAGGTGGATGGCTAACGTCGCGACGTGTTTGCGTCTACATTCTTCGGCAGGACTAATCTTGTCAGATTGTAGAATCAATTGCACAAATTTAGTGACAATTACATGTGAGAGGAGATTTGAATAATTGCTATTTCTCACTCCAATTAAATTCAATATAATTCGTATATGTACACGAAAGTATAATAATAAAATCATGTCCATGTTAGAATATCGTGTACTGATGATCTGTAACGACAGTGAAATATCGATATATGCACGTTTCTGGACGGATGTGTTTTTTTCATATATATATATATATATATATGAAAAATGTGTGAAAGCCATATCCACCTGGAATGTGCAGATACCGATATTTCATAGTTTTTACTAATCTTCAGTACACATTATCTGGGAATAGATACGACTTTCATTTCTATACTGCGTGTACGGAATATTATACCAAAGACTCATGGCAACTTCAAAATTTCATCATGGAACAAAAAGTACCAACTAATCACAAAATTATATCCCTTGATGTAGAATCTTTATATACTAACATTCCTACAGATCTAGCTATAAACATAATAGAATCCAAATGGGATGAAATTAGTCCACACACATCACTAAATAAAAACGAATTTATTAGAAGTATTCACTTCTGTCTCGATAACACATATTTTCAATACAAAAATTCTTTTTATAGTCAAACATTTGCTATTGCCATGGACTCTCCTTTAGCTGCTCCTATTGCAAATCTGGTAATGGAAGATTTGGAACAAAACGTTATCAATTCATTAGACTTCCACCCCATTTTCTACAAAAGATATGTAGATGACATCAGAACATGTATTCCGACAAATAAAATAAACTACCTTTTAAATAAATTCAACAATTTTCACGACAAATTAAAATTCACTATTGAAGAAGAAATTAATAACAGTATTAATTTTCTTGATATTTCTATAAGCTATGATAGACAGGGTACTATTTATACAAATTGGTACAATAAACCCACAGCCTCTTTTCGATATATGAATTACCACTCAAATGCACCTACAGTATTCAATAAAATGATTATAAATAATCTGACTGATAGAGCAATACAACTATCACATACTCAATACAGAAAAGATAACATCAAGAAAATTAAAACGATATTAACAGATAACAACTATTCACCACAACTTATAGACCAAACAATTAAAAAAAGAATCCACCAAATATACAAAACTGCAGACACCAATAACAATTTAAACAATGAAACAACATATATCACGATTACATATTGCTATGATTTTTTCCCCGCAAATAATTTGGAAAGTTTTATTATTTATGAATGCACATTTATCTTGAACTTATATATATTTTTGACTAGTGTAGTTGAAACACGCCGTTTTGCCTTGCTGTGGACGATTTTGATAACTGTATTTTTTTATACGGAGCAGATCAGACATAAATGTACTCTGGGTGTAGAAAGACGTGTTGATTAGAAGATAAATTTTTATCTTTGTTAAGTAACTTCGTGATTTTGATTAATTAGTGTTTGGTGTTTGATTTCATTACCGAGATTTATTTACGAGTTTGTAGATCTCGTAATTGTTAATTTTGTAAGCTTCCTAACTCATGTGTCTCGAGAAAATATATATACATTTTTTATTTTACAAGAGAAAAACCACGTTTTCCGATTGGAACCCTATGGGAAAAGCAGCCTCATCTTGAAAATTAACCGACTGAATATCCAAGCTGGACAGATTGGTTGTGAATAGTGGTATTATCAAATTCAGAACCACTATTCATAGCAATATGTTCCACAATTATCAGAAAAATTTAAATATACTTAATATGATATAGCTACAACATATAAACTTAGTAAAACTAATAAACATCTATTTTCAAAACTAAAACCTAAAATAGAAAAAATCGAGAAACACATATCATCTATAAAATACCATGTCGCGATTGCGATAGTTACTACATAGGCCAAACTAAACAATATTTATACAAAAAAATACAAGCTCACAAATACTCTAAAACAGACAAAACTGCTTTATTTACACACAAACTACAACGCGATCACATTTCGATTTTGAAAACACACAGATAATTGATAAAGAACAACACACAATGAAAAGGGAAATTAAAGAAATGATTAGTAGGGTGGGTCAAAATTTTTTTTTTCTCGTATCGACTTCTAATAGCGTAAATATGATGTATTTTTGTCTGCATTAGACCCCTGTAAAATATTATTAATTTATTTTTAGTGTAACAGCCCGCGTTTTGATCTTCAATTTTGTTAAATTTTGAATATAACGACCATATCCCTTTTTTACATAACAACATAGCATTGTATTGCAGAAAAGCATATTACTGTATCCTAACGACTTTTAAGTTCTCGAGAACTCAGACACACAAGCAATTCATTCATTGAAACGTATATCTTCTTCAAGGAAATATTTTTGATAGAATACATATAAAATAATACATAATAAAAAGATCAGTTTGGTTTTACTACTCGAACAGTGAAGTTGTGTGTTTATTTTTTTATTTGAACTGTTTTAACTTCTAATCGTTATTATGGAAACCAGAAGCCAAGGTTATTTCTGCCCAATATTCGGAAATGTAGAAGATATTAATGATAACGTTTTGCAAACTTACGAAGATGTTATGAAATGCTATGAGTGGAATAGGTTGCAACTAAAAATAACGAGGAATACTACCAAAGAACCATCGTTTTTAGATATTGCAAAACTTGTAGCTCAAAGGGTAGAATGTGTTTGGAGAAAATCGTCTCTTCCTACAGTTTCAAATACAAGAGTCATACAACTAATAAACGATTATCATATAAAGTGCAAAAATCTCAAAAAGTCGTTGAAAAAAATATCCGTTTATCAGAAAGAAAATTTTCTCCGACGTAGCAGAGTTTTGTTTGATATTTGTTCCTGTAAATGTAAACAAATTGAGCTTTGTTGCTGTCCAAAGCAATATAAGGTACCCAAAGAAGAACAGGAGTTTTTGAGTGACCAAAGGGGGGCGAGAAAGATGCGTATTGGAGGAATAGATCGAGTTCTTACAACTAAATTGCAAAAAAGAGCAGCCCGAGCACCAAAGACAGAAAAAAGCGTAAATAAAAGTCACGACAAAATTAACTCAAAACAGCAGGACTTGGAGTTATCTGTAAGTAATTCCAGTTCTTCTTGTGATGATTCTTTTAATTTACCTTCCACGTCAAAGGCAGAAGGAAAAAAGGAAAAAACAAAAAAAATTTTTAGTTTGCCTATGTTGTCAAAAACTTGTGACCTTTACGGTGTTTCCGATAGAGCAGCGGCTGCTATTGCTTCTTCTGTATTGCAAGATATATCTCCTGGCAGTGAACCAATTGATAAATCAAAAATACGACGGGAAAGAAAAAAAGTACGTAAAGAATATATTCAAAAGCAGAAGCAGCTAGACCGACCAGCTTTATACTTTGACGGCCGAAAAGATAAGACGCTTAATATTATTAAAAAGGGAGCTAAGAAATACAGACAAATATTGATTGAGGAACATGTATCTATTCTTAAGGAGCCAGATTCAGTTTATGTTGGCTATGCAACACCAGATCGAAGTACTTTTAAAAGTATTGAAATGTCAATTATTGCCCTTCTTTCGTCTCAAAAAATTTATAAAGAAAATTTGATGGCAATTGGTTGTGATGGTACAGTCACTAACACTGGGAAATTTAACGGAGTAATAAGAGTATTGGAAAAAAGACTTCAGCGCCCACTGCAATGGATTATTTGCATGCTACATTTGAACGAATTGCTATTAAAACATCTATTTAACAAACTAGATGGTGTTACCAAGGGGCCATATTCGCATGCTGGTCCTATTGGCAACTTATTAGAAAACTGCGAGAAACTACCCGTAGTCAAGTACGAGAGAATTGAAGGCCAGCTTCCAGAAATACAATTTGAGGGCTTAAGTACGGATCAAAAATATTTGTATGAAATAACTATATCTGTTATAAGTGGATACTGCCACGATGGCTTAGATAACAGATCTCCAGGAAAAATATCCTATGCTCGATGGCTAACAAAAGCAAATAGAATTTTACGTTTATATATTTCTACATCAAACCCGTCATATCAGCTAAAAGTATTAGCTGAGTATTGTGTAAAAGTTTATGCTCCAGTATGGTTTGAAATAAAAACAAATCCAACTTGCAAACATGGGTCTAAAAATTTTTGGAAATTGGTAACAAACTCACGATACCTTCCTGCAGAGTTAAAACTAGTAATAGATCCCGTAATTCAACGTAACGCCTATTTTGCTCACCCAGAAAACTTGCTTCTATCGATGTTGTTGGATGAAAATAAAACAGTGAGAGAACTGGCAGCCAGACGAATTCAAGAAGTACGAAGCCCACCTCATACTGGAAAGCAATCTCGCGTGTTTGAGGTCCCGACTATCAATTTTGACGCAAGTAACTACTTTGAAGTTATAAATTGGAATCAAAAGTTTTTCGATCCACCAATTCTTCGAAACATCACTACAGAAGAAATAAATGCGGCAGTTGAGTGTCAAGAAAGTGACAATCTAATTTTTGCCAAGCTGCCATGTCATACTCAGGCGGTGGAACGAACTGTGAAAATAGTGTCAGAAGCATCCATAACTCTATGCGATAAAAAATCAAGAGAAGGTTTAATACAGACGAAACTTGAATCAAGACTAGAGATGCCCAGATTTGACAGTAAACAAGATTTTGTGACCAAAAAATAACTAATATAATTTCGTGATTTTATTGTTTTATGTTGTATAAGAACCAAAGTTTAATTTTTTTTTAAGGTTAATTAAAAATGTTTTCAGTTTTAATTAATAATAATTGATAGTAAATAAAATATTAAAATTTAAAAAATTGTTTTTTTTTTTAAAATACTTAATTCTTAGGAGCTCCGGCGCGGGCTCAAGATGTGACTTTTTTTAACTTTTTGTTAGCAATTTTTATTTGTTTTAACGTAAGACAAAAAAATATTGCTATTAGAATATGATTCGAGAACTGTTATTTTTTCTCATACATCAGTGACCCACCCTAGTTTCCATATTAATCTTGTAAGTAAGAATAAAATTTTTATGTCATAATTATCGGAATTATAGTTCTATTGTATTAAAACTAGTAGATAAGTGATTTAAATTTTAAGCATACAGATAATACAGTTTAGTATTAAAAATATTTATATAACAGCAACATATATTACGATGGTAAATTGCAGATCGTTACATAATTAAGTTATAGTATATACTGCTTAAATTTTTTATATCACTTCTGTTGTTAATTGAATTTTTTTCCTGTTTAATACTAATCATTGATGCAATGAATTTTTATTCCTTCTTTGTTCGCCTCACGTTGGGTTACGCCATAAAAGGTGCAGTGAACTGTGCCTTTGCTTATAAGTTCAGCTCACAACAAATGTCCGGACTAGTTCAATCGTAGATTCTTGTAGCTTGAAACTTCTTGTTCCCAGGCTTTCCCTCTTTTTCTCGAGTGGAAAATGTGGACAAATTAAAGAGTCAAATAAAAGTCACATTTATACTTAACTAATTTATTAAAAAAACAAAAGAAAAAAAATCTCTTTTCAAAGTGTAAAGAGAGCTAAAACTTGATTAACAGTAGCTTGGAGGAAAAAGTCTGTGTGATAAATTACACGCACACAAAGAAAAGCCTCCTGTGACTCGCGAAAGAAAATTAAAAAACTAATAGATTGTTAAGAAAATTCTCAAATTCCAAATCTAAATTAAACCCCTATCTTCAAACGTAAATAGACTAAACGTCAACTCGTATTTTACTTTACTCGTGCGAACTTAACACAAGTACAAAAATCTCCCCTCCAAAATCCTGAATAAAATGTTCTAGAATATCGTGACACAAAAAACTCCCTCATTCAGAAAAATATGGTAATTTTCTTAGCTATCTATATTATAAGCTAATATAGAAATAAATCAAAATTACAAATAAACACAAATATCATCAAATCATATCGAAATAGAATTTATATAAAACAACTGCAAAAAGTATACTTACGTAAGCAACACTTTTACACAGAAAAAACTAATACGAGAGATATCAAGTTCAAATTTAAATTTAATATAAATACGAGATCACCACCACTCGTAAAAAATGTATTTGAAATTTAAATGCACATCAAAAACCCTCCAAATCAAATAACCCGACTTTAAATCAAATAACACAAGAAGTAAAAATTGCTGTTTTTTACCCCCAAACGTACTATTCAACAGACTTGATACCTCTAAATTCAATCGGATACACCATCCGGCATCAAGTGCATTATAAGAAAATTCTTTCAATGGAGACTGTGGTTAAATAATAATTTAAAAAAGGTATATAACCCCTTACCACAATTATTAGTCGTATCCTAAATACGTATTTCGACAACTAAGTTGTCATCATCAGTAGGTAAAAAACTACTAATTAAAGTCACACGGGGCACAATAAAGTAAGATAAACGCTTCCGCACAACTACTATACACTGCAACCCTGTAAAGACAGTCTTTACAGGGTTGCAGTGTATAGTAGTTGTGCGTAAGGTAAGGGGTTATATACCTTTTTTAAATTATGCATTATAAGCTACAAAATAAGACCGCAAGACGGACTACATCCTATACAAAATAACTATACAGTCCCGGTCATTACAACAATTCAAAAATATAAACATGTGAATATACCTAGATATAAAACAAATGTGCATGTTAAATAAATGTAATAAAATTTCTTATATATATAATGTGTACAGTATGTACATTATGTACATTCTATGTATTTAAACTTTCAAATGTTTAATAAAATCTTTTCTAATAATTCAATTTTGTGATTTTTTTTTCTCTATATATAGTGAAAAACTCTTTATAGTGAAATTTCGGTCAACATTTTGGTCTTTCACTATATAGTGTCGACAATTAGGGAAATAGTTTCGACAAAAGGGGAAATAATTTGACATACACAGCACCCTCTTTAATTAAGATCTGGAATAGTTTTGAGAAATAGAGAGAAATAACATTTGACAAAAGAGGAAAACCATAAGAAAATTACTGTATATATACGACGTGTGACAATACATATATTATTTTCCATTATAAATGCATTTGCATAACACAAGAATATTTTTGTGTTATGCCACAAATAAGTATTTCAAGCAATACCATTTGATTTGGCATAGACAACCATTCTTTCTTTTTTTCCTTTTTATTGGACTCGGTATCTCTCTCGCTTCTGCAATATTACCGTTGCTTGAAAACGGTCTATTTAGGTTGGTAACTTGCAAGGTGTTCTAAGTGTACATTTCAAAAATGCAATAAACATGATTTAATGTAAAACTTTTTTTTCTATAAATAAAATAGCTGAAGTTATTCAGTAGTGAAATACATGCGTTCGCTCTGCTCCACCCTTTATTTAAAAGTTTTTTTTTTAATATAACTCTGATTCCTTTAATTTCAGACACTGCGTACTGCCTTTACAGGAGGTTCAAAAGCAAGACGTAGAAACGCGTCCATCTCGAAGAAGAAAGTGTGGAATATACAAATGTACGCAATGCAAATTCAGAACAATGTACAACGCCGACTTCAGGAACCACACTAACGAGCATTACAAACTGAAAATGTACCAATGTGGAATTTGTCGCAGAAGATACAAGGTGAAGGAATCTCTCAAGGCGCACGTGGAGGAAATTCATGTTTACAATGAAGGAAGACCTGTCCAAAAATACTCTGCGTTTGACTATCCCAAACCAAATATTGGAAATATAAAAGAGCGATCTCCATACTTACATCATAGTGAAAAGCTATGTCAATGCTCGAAACGCAAGTTTCAAACAAGGCACAAATGTCACTTAAAAAAATCACTTCCAAAAATCAAACATCCGAACAGAGGCAAATATAAGTGCGAGAATTGCGAGTTTAAGACATATTACAGGACTTATTTAGAAAGGCACATCAAAAAAAAACATCTTAAATTAAGGGATTATAAATGCATGGATTGTGAATACCAGACGAACTTCAAGACAAATCTAGAAAGACACATGAAAACACGACATCTTAAATTACGCGATTATAAATGCTTGGAGTGTGAATACCAGGCGAGCTCCAAGAGCGATTTAAAAAAACACATAAAGTCAAAACATCTTAAATTACACGATTATAAGTGCATGGAGTGTGAATACCAAACGAGCCGGAAGCCGAATTTAGAAATTCACATAAAGTCAGTACATCTTAAATTAGGCGATTATAAATGCATGGAGTGTGAATACCAGGCGATCTTCAAGAGCCAATTAAAAAAACACATAAAGTTAAAACATCTTAAATTACGTGATTATAAATGCATGGAGTGTAAATACCAAGCGAGCCAGAAGTCAACTTTAGATTCTCACATAAAGTCAGTACATCTTAAATTACGCGATTATAAATGCACGGATTGTAAATACCAGACGAGCTTCAAGAGCGATTTAAAAAAACACAAAGTCAAAACATCTTAAATTACATGACTATAAATGCATGGAGTGTGAATACCAAACGAACCGGAAGTCACATTTGGAGATTCACATAAAGTCAAAACATCTTAAATTACACGATTATAAATGCATAGAGTGTGACCACCAAACAAACTTGAAGTCAAATTTAGAAAAACACATTAAAACAAGGCATCTTAAATTATGGGATTATAAATGCATGGATTGTAAATATCAGACAAACTATAAGTCAAATTTGGAACTACACATAAAGTCAAAACATCTCCAAATTGAGGGATTATAAATACATAGAGTGTAAATATCAGAGGAGTTTCAAGAGCCAATTAAAAAAACACATGAAGTCAATATATCTTAAATTACGCGATTATACTCATGGATAAAACTATCAAATATTTTTCGTTATCTCTATTACTCAAATATAATTTTAAATTATCGCCGTAAAGTTATATATGTGCTAATGTTATTGATCTAGTAGGTAAATATATTCAATTGCTTTGAAATACTTTGACGTTTAATTCATTTTAATGTTTATCGCGCGTTGCGTCATTTGAAAATTCCTCACCTAATTTAAGAATTAACGAGAATTAACTTATTTGTAGTGAAATTAAGAAAGTGTTAGTGATTTTCGTTTGATCCTTCCTCTTCAAAATATGCATTATGCCACCAGTTAGCTACTGCAGTGAAGCTGATGGGGCACAAATTGTAACTGTATGACTAAGGATGTAGACAAAAAGATATCGCACGACGTCTCAGGAGAGGTCAATCTACAGTATCGAATATTTTAAAAACGTATCAAGAGACTGGAAATTTGGTACGAAGATCCGACCAAGGGCCCGTAAGGTGGACAACAGCAATTGATGATCGTTTTTTGACACTAAATTCTACGCGAAATCGCGCATTGACATCCACATATCTCAAAAATGAGTTACTAAATGTAAGACATGTTAATGTTAGTTCGAGAATGGTTAGACGAAGATTAAAAGAAGTAAGTTTAAAGCAAAGACGGCCTGTCAAAGTTCCACGTCTGCTCTAAAATCACAAAACTCGTCGACTACAATTTGCTAGAACACATGCTCAGTGGAATATCGAGAATTGGAAAAATTTTCTATTGACTTATAGGACTGGAATCCAATTATGGAAGCCAGATGGACGAAATCACGCCTATAGAAGAGTTGGGGAACGGTACAGCAGCTGCAATCTCATACAAACTGTTAGTTTTGGAGATGGTGGCATAACGCTTTGGGGAGGCATACGTTGGGATGGACGCACCGAACTTGTGGAAGCCAATGGAAGTATAACTAGTGACTGGTATATCGAAAACATAATCCAAGATCATGTTTTGCCATATGTGGGCTACATTGGATACGACAGATTCGTCTTATGCACGATAACGCTCGACTACACGCACCTGGCATAGTGACTAATTACCTTGATGCAGCTAAGATTCAAAGATTAGATTGGCCGCCGTATAGCCCAGGCGTGAATCCCATTGAACACGTGTGGGATCAGCTAAAACGCCGCTTACGACAATGAAATCCTATTTCAAATTCAATAGAAGAATTTAGATTAGCAACACAATATCAATGGAACGCAATTCCTCAAGAATATATTCAAACTCTAATTGGTAGCATGGTGAGAAGGATGCTAGCTATTTCAATCAAAGACTAGTATTTGCTTAACCGAGTTGGCATTTAAGTTTAATAGATATAATAAAACACAGTTGTATAGTTTCAAAATAATATATATGCACTACATATGTTTCACCACACTGTGGCTTCATCAGGTGGATGAATATACTAATTCAAAATATCAATTAGATCTTATATATATATCAGTACAAAGTACAGAACTAATCTTATTCTAAGAGGGGGTGGACATGTATGAGTTTTAAGTTTAGTAGGGGGGAGTTATTTATGTCTAGTTGGTCATTTAAAATTATACCTAATTGATTATATTTGTTAATTTCTAAACTTTCTAACATATTAAGTTTTTTACTTTTATCTAGAACATGCAAAGTTTTAAAATTAGTGTTGAATTTGTGATTATGTTCTAGGCAATGATTGGCAAAAGTTGAGTCTGTCTTCTTGTCTCTGTGGCTTCTTTCATGTTCTTTCATTCTAATATCAAATGTCCGTCCTGTTTGTCCGACATACACTTTTTTACAATCTTCGCATGTCAACTTGTAAACCCCTGAGTTTAATCTATTGTCCGTTTTATCTTTGTTGTTTTTTATAGCGTTTTGTAAGGAATTGTTGGTTTTGAATGAAATGGTCTCTTCTTTACTTGTTTTTATTAAGTTTCCTACTTTGTTTGAAATTGTACCGATGTATGTGATAGAATTATAACTGAATGTTTTATTGTTTTTTACTGTGGGGTAAATTGAAGATATCGTTTTAGATTTCTGTAGTTTTTTTAGAATATTATTAATTAAATTTATGGTGAAACCGTTATTTAGCGTATAACGTGTATTCTATTTAATTCTATATCGAAGTTTTCTTTACTCAACGGGACGTTAATTAGTCTGTGAAGCATTGATTGATAAGCAGATAATTTGTGTGTAATGGGGTGAAACGAATTTGCGTGTATAGTTGTGTCTGTATGTGTAGGCTTGTGGTAGATAGAAAATTCATGTTTTTTAGTTGTGTGTGTTATAGTGAGGTCTAGAAGGTGGTAGAGAAGGAGGAGAGAAGGTCTAGAGGTGGTAGATAGAAAATTCATGTTTTTTAGTTGTGTGTGTTATAGTGAGGTCTAAAAAACACAAAAAAAAACATGAATTTTCTATCTACCACAAGCCTACACATACAGACACAACTATACACGCAAATTCGTTTCACCCCATTACACACAAATTATCTGCTTATCAATCAATGCTTCACAGACTAATTAACGTCCCGTTGAGTAAAGAAAACTTCGATATAGAATTAAATAGAATACACGTTATACGCTAAATAACGGTTTCACCATAAATTTAATTAATAATATTCTAAAAAAACTACAGAAATCTAAAACGATATCTTCAATTTACCCCACAGTAAAAAACAATAAAACTTCAGTTATAATTCTATCACATACATCGGTACAATTTCAAACAAAGTAGGAAACTTAATAAAAACAAGTAAAGAAGAGACCATTTCATTCAAAACCAACAATTCCTTACAAAACGCTATAAAAAACAACAAAGATAAAACGGACAATAGATTAAACTCAGGGGTTTACAAGTTGACATGCGAAGATTGTAAAAAAGTGTATGTCGGACAAACAGGACGGACATTTGATATTAGAATGAAAGAACATGAAAGAAGCCACAGAGACAAGAAGACAGACTCAACTTTTGCCAATCATTGCCTAGAACATAATCACAAATTCAACACTAATTTTAAAACTTTGCATGTTCTAGATAAAAGTAAAAAACTTAATATGTTAGAAAGTTTAGAAATTAACAAATATAATCAATTAGGTATAATTTTAAATGACCAACTAGACATAAATAACTCCCCCCTACTAAACTTAAAACTCATACATGTCCACCCCCTCTTAGAATAAGATTAGTTCTGTACTTTGTACTGATATATATAAGATCTAATTGATATTTTGAATTAGTATATTCATCCACCTGATGAAGCCACAGTGTGGTGAAACATATGTAGTGCATATATATTATTTTGAAACTATACAACTGTGTTTTATTATATCTATATAATGAAGTTTCAACAAGTATCTCCTTCGTCGATTATTAATTTAAGTTTAAAATAATTATCCTAAATTTTCACAAAATTTATCATTAATTTTTTTAATGATTTTCTGCTAATTAAAAATTAATATTCGTTAAGTAAACAGTAAATAATAAATTATTTTATCTTGTATAATGTTTTTCTTTCATTAAAATTTATATATAAAAAAAAATTGATAAATTTAAAAAAATATTCGATAATTTTGTCCATGAGTGTAAATGCATACCAAACGAATCAGAAATCAAATTTAGAAAATCACATAAAGTCAGTAGGTACATCTTAAATTACGTGATTATAAATGCATGGAGTGTGAATACCAAGCGATCAGGAAGTCAAATTTAGAAGTATGTACTCATAAAGTCAAAACATCTTAAATCACACGACTATATACAGTGTGAGCAAAAATGATTGATATGTGCCGTTCTATTCGAAAAGGGTCATTGCCGCATAATAAATTTTGTGTACCGTTACTGCATTCATTGGCGTAAAGTAAAAAATTTAAGTTCAAAATAATCACAAATGACATTTGAGAAAGGACTGAAATTAATGACAATTAAACGCTGTTCAATTAGGTTATTTTGTATTAACAACAAAATAGTGTATAAGCAAGTAAGCTATTTCGTGAAATATTTTAGACGGTTGCTTCTTCAAATTCTACCCTCATAACTAGAGCAGACCAATTTCCGTGCGCGCCATGTGCGCCGATGTGAGGATGGTTGTATTGCATCAGAACTAATAAAAAGCATTCAGTATGTGTTTAGTACTTGCTTAGACTGCATGTAGGTGTAAGCATACGTAATAAAATGTCAACACATAAATCGAGAAAACGACCGTTGTCAGACGAAGTGAATAAGTTTACTATGGATTTTCCGGGCTTAATATACGATGGCTCAAAAATTAAATGTTTTGTGTGCAATACATATCTAATGTGTTGGTCAAAAAGACATTGTAAAGAACATGTCAGCAGTTCGAAGCACAATAATAACAAAATTAATCGACAACAGTTTATACATGAACTATGTGTAACTATGATTGTGTGTACACTGCCGTTTACATTGTTAAGTAATGATTGATTTATTTCATTTTGGAATAAATACGCGAATCAAACATTACCGAGCACGACAACGTTACGAAGGAATTTACCATAGGTGCGTAAACAGGTTGAAAATAAAATCAAAGCCGAACTGAAAAATAAAAAACTGTGGTTATGTGTGGACGAAACAACTGACAGCAAAAAACAATCTGTAGTTAATGTGATGGCGGGTAATATGGAACCACATCAACCAACGTCTTCAATTTTATTAGCATCCAGACGACTAGAACAATGTATTGCCGAAAAATTTTTAGAGGTGCTTGGAAAATTTTAAACTTTCGAAAGACCAAGTATTAATGTTTATGACGGATGGTGCCGCAACCATGTGTTCTGTAGGCCGGTCTCTTAGAAAATATTGTCCTAACTTGTTACATATTACTTGTAAACTCCATGCTCTACACCTTGTGGCAGAACAGGTTCGTAGATGTTATCCAGAGGTAGATGCTTTAATATCGAGTACAAAGGCAGAATTCCTGAAATCTCCAAAACGTATTCGGAAATTTCACGAATTGTGTCCTCATACCCCTGAGCCACCACAGCCGATTCTGACACGTTGGGGTACATGGTTACGGGCGGGGTTTTACTATCATGAACATTTTGAAAAAATTAAGGACGTGGTTTTATCATTCGATCCGAAAGAAAGTGCAGCTATCAATACAAGCCAGAAAAAATTTCAAGATGCCCAGATTAAAATGGATTTACAAAGTATTCGTGAGAATTACTTGGGACTAGAAGAAGCAATAACAAAATTAGAAAATTCGTCGCTGTCGTTAGAGGAATCACTGCAAATCGTTAAAGATGTTCGCGCACAACTGTGTGCTGTAGAAGACGCAAGAAGTGAAAGTGTTCTAATTCAATTTGAAAGTGTTTTAGACAGAAATGCAGATTCTGACACCTTAACACGTATTTAATATATTTAATTATTTCTGATAGAATAACTGTCTCTACTTCTATGCTTATATCGGTAATAAGCTCATGTTGCGTCCCTATTCTATCGCATATTCTAATATATTACGAATTACACTCCCATACCGGCGCTCATGGCGCGCACGGAAATTGGTCTGCTCTACTAATAATCCAAAGCCCCACACATCTATGTAAATTTTACATTTATCTCTTTACAGAAATAAAATACATTGGATTTTGCTTGAAAAATAATTTTATTTACACTTTCTGCTCATAAACAATAAAATAAAAAGAAAATTAATTTTCAAAATAGACAGCCGAATAAAACAATAAATTTTATAAATTACTAGTTCTTTACAATTTTCAATAGTTCTTCTTAAGTGCCACATAGTTGAATGAAAGCTGTCTACATTATTTATAAATTAACGTGCTAACAAATTAATAATAAAATCTCTATAATCCGAACAATTATTCATAAGCCTTTGAATTTTGTTATTATAATTAAAAATATTAAAATTATGTAAATTATTCCTCGTCAAATATAACGTGTGTTCATTTGAAAAGTCAATCTAGGTTACTTTGAAATTTTGATAGAATAAGACGCATATATATTAGTATGTGTTTGTTGTTCCGTAAACGTAAATCCAAATGACATTTGATAATGCCAATTACATTTGTTATTTATTTGTATGTATGAAACTGTCAAAATATACGACTTCGTAGGTTAAGTAGTAAATTTTAATTTACGACACTTCAAAATGTTCTCAGTAAATCACATGATACTAGATTCACTTTTCAAATGAACATCCGTTATATAAAATAATTTTTTCTATTTTGCGTTCGAAATGAACTCATTATGAAACCCAAAACAGTATCGAAATGAGCTTCATTTCGATACGTTTTTTTTCATTTTTCAATGTTGGCGTTGTTCGAACGCAGAAATAAATTTAAGAATTTAAGTACATTTGACAGATATGAATTATGTTCGTACTCTACACAAACAACGTATATTGTATACAATTGACAACAAGATAAATTACTTTCTATGTCACTCATGTTTATATTTTTAAATAAAATATCAAGTAATGTTAACGAAAATTAATAAATAATGTGTAATATAATATACTTCGCGGATAGCAAGATTTAAATTTGACAATGTCAAGTATCAATGTGACCAACTGCATGATTTATATAAAAATTAAACTCTTAACTTCCAAATTAAATAATTCCAATTTATTAATGTAAAAAATGCAAAATAGAAAAAGTAGTATAAAAAACTCGTTTCATAAGGCCTTTTGCCGCACTCGCTCTTTAGAAAACTCGCCGCTATCGCGGCTCGTTTTCTAAACTGATCTCGTGCGGCAAAATGGTGCCTTATGAAACTTGTTTTTTAATATACTATTTTCTATTTCGGTGCTATAAAGTGCACTTTTCGACATCCGTTTGGGTTGCATAAAGTATTACTTTTTCGCACGCAAAATTTTGTTTTTAGAGGTTGGTCATTGCATAAATCAATCTAAATTTTAACCTTAAAATGACATATAACACCGCCGATTTTCAAATATTTAAAATGCTCTAGTTAAACATCAATGCTACCAACTTCAAAAAAAGAAAATTTCTACAATTTTCGTACAAAACATGCCTCTTATTTTAAGTCTTTTTGAACTTTTAATGTCCGAAATAGAAAAAATAGTATAAAATACACGTTTCATAAGACCTTTTTGCGCACTCGTTCATTAGAAAACCCGCCTACGGCTCGTTTTCTAAACCTTGAACTCGTGCGCAAAAATCATGTCTTATGCAACTTGTACTTTAATATACTATATTGAACATTGCCATACATATTTTTGTAATGCGTATAAGCAATTCCGAAGGCTTCTTTGAAGCCACTGGCTCAATACTATAACTATAACTTTAATAAAACAATAACATATCATTTTTCCCTATTGAATAAAAATTTGTTAATTTTGTTTTAACATACCTTACATCAATTAGTAATTAGTGACATCTGACGGACCGTGACGGACGAAAGAAGCTATGCCGAAAGTGGCGATATCTCTGTAACATTCCTAGCCGGTACAGAAGAGAAAAAATACGTATATAGGTGTAAGTTAATTAATACGATGCCAGATGGCAGCAAATATACAAAAAAGGTTTAAGATATCAATAAGTTAAACACGTATTATGAATTTGTTAGAAATGAAACAGACATTCCGTGATATTCCGCTTTCTGACATATGAAGGAAATAAGTATTGATATATGGAATATATTTTTGATATCGGGTTAATAAAGCTGCAACCATAGAAAAGTGATAAAAGGGATGGTGTAGACTGTAAACGTTACGAATACTAACGGGTGTTCAGAAACATTCAAGGTCAAGTGGGCTCTGAACAAAAAATCGTATATCTTTACTTAAGTATTAATATACTAATTTGATAACCTATAAAATTGTATTAAGTAAATGTATCAATCTATCTCAGACATGACTTCATATTTTCAAGGCCTACTTTGATTTCGAATGTTTCTGAACACCCGTTATAATTAATATATATAACGAGTGTTCATTTGAAAAGTCAATCTAGTAGCATGTGATTTACTGAGAACATTTTGAAGTATGTCGTAAATTAAAATTTACTACTTAACCCACGAAGTCGTATATTTTGACAGTTTCATACATACAAATAAATAACAAATGTGATTGACATTATCAAATGTCATTTGGATTTACGTTTACGGAACAACAAACACATACTAATATATATGCGTCAAAAAAAATCGTATATCTTTACTTAAGTATCTGATTTGTAATAATTATTAAATGTCAACTGTTGTCTGTCAAAAATCAATCTATCTCAGACATGACTTCATATTTTCAAGGACTACTTTGACTTCGAGTGTTTCTGAACACCCGTTATTTCAATCGACTGTAGCTCTACCTACAGTTTTAACAGGCACTATACATAAGCAGGGTACCAGTTTTTAACGTTAAGTTCTCCATAACTCTGATTTATTCCGTAAATTTTTAACATGTAGATATTTGACGTAAAATTTGTTCGAGTGATGTAAATATTCGGATTAATCTGATATTCGAGTATTCGGAATCGGATGATTTATATATTCGGCATATTCATCCGATTTCGAAATCTTACCACTTCCACATATATACCATTACAGTGATGTAAATATTCGGATTAATCTGATATTCGAGTGTACGGAATCGGATGGTTTATATACTCGGCATATTCAACCGATTTCGAAAAAATTTTATTTCTTAATACTTGTTTTTAAATTTAATTTTTTCTTATATGAGTATAGTTAATTCTGTGGTGCAATTACTTTTTTTTTTATTTTTGATTGTAAACAGACTACGTTATTCCCTAATGAAACCCATTATCGGTGATAAGTATTGTTTTCTTTTATTTAAAGAATATTTAATATTGTCATTATTACTCATTATATTTATTTATTACGTATGTTTTATTATATATTTGTTATTCTTTTAGTAAGTTTATAAATTTTGTTTTATGTACTTAGTCTTTTTATAGAAATAAAGATTAAGTTAAGTTTTATAACTATTATTTATTAATTTATTCCAAATTTTATTTATTAAGGTACATATATTGATATATGGACGATAATTATATTAATAAAAACTATTAATAGATATGCAGAATACAAAACAACGTTCGATGCCGTCTAGATTAATCTGTTGATTCCGTTGCATTGAAATATTGACCGAAGTTGGAACACAATATCGTTGCCGAGTATGAATTCGGATTAATTTTAAATACTCGGAATCATCCGAGTAGTTCGATATTCGGCATCACCGAGTATTTTCATTCGGATTATTCCATCACTAAATTTTGTTGTGATTATTGGTTGTCTATGAATACACGCATGGAAAATGTATATATATAAAAGATATTTTCTATGATAAAAGAGATACACTTTCAAGAGTCATTGTATTGTAGAAATACATGTAATTTATAATCGTGTATAACAACTTTATACACATTTCACAATTAAATTCTGTAATGTGACGTATCTGAAAAGTTTAAAAATGTCTGAAGAAATTAATAAGTTTAACGAAAACAATGCAATATCTCTGGCATATTCAAGTGATGTAAAAGAAGAATTCCAGGATGTATATCATCCAGATAATAAAGTATGCATTTCTGAAACTACTATTATGGATACTAATATAAGTAATGATGAATTAAATGGCTATATTAGAAATGACAAAGTAGCAAAATATGAAATGCTTTCTGTAGAACATTTCAAAACAGACTTAACGTCATCTGAAATAAATGATACTATATGCAACAATGTTAAAATAGAAGATGGAATTTGTCCTGCTAATATACAAATTGAATTCTGTAGTGAATTGCTATGTAAGTATGTACATTTGTGTTCCTATAACAACAGTAATAATGTCCTGACCACATCTATAAAACTTATTTCAGCTCAGGTAAAGTATACATCTGCCAACGGTTTTCGCAAAAATAATTATTGGACTATGAAATTATTAAAGGGGCGTTTAGAGGATCTTTAGGGAAACATTTTACTCTAATAAAGTTTAAAAAGTTTTAGGAGGAAAGGCACCCTTAAGCTACAAAAAATGAAATACGTTCAAAATGTCCTTTTGACAGTAAAATTTTCCATAGTGTTTATTTACAAAATATATGTTAATCGAAGTGAATACACAGAAAATATAAACGTAATATAAATGAAGGATATCATACAATAACAAGAAAATAAATTATATGTGTGTTTTTGGACATAAATGTAACATTTGAGGTTTGTTGTCATTTTGAACGTATTTGATTTTTTGATAGCTTAGGGGTACCTTTCCTCCCAGAACTTTGTAAACTTTATTAGGACAAACTACTTTCCTAAAGGGCCTCTAAGCGGCCCCCCTTAATTATTTTACGTCCCAATAATAATTTATGCAAAAATCGGTGTTAGATGTATACTTTACCTTACCTGAATGAACATAAACTCATTTAAAGATATATATTAAAGAACTTCCAAATTATTTTTCTGTAATTTTTGTCTAAATTTGAAATGTCTTCTTTTATTTTGAAAGGTTGTATGAATAAATTTGTTTTAACAGTTTGTAACCATTGCCATGAAGTGTATCAAGATTATTGCACCAAATGCAGAGTGCTCGTGCATATTTTGAACAAAAGACCTTTACATAATACATATAACAGAGTAAAAGAATTACCAATATATATGTTAGAAACTAGAGAGTCATATGGATATTTGGGAATTTTCTCTTTAAAAGTTATACCTGAAAATGTAAGATTTGGTCCTTTCACTGGTCTTAATTCTACAGGACTGGCTTTGAGAATAAGAGGAGGAAGGATTGTGTTTAGCGATGATCAATCGGAACATCTGAATTGGATGCAGTACATCAATCCTGCCAGAAATATTTATGAACAAAATGTATTTCCATTTCAATATGAAGACAAACTATATTATTGTAGCACTCGTAGAATCCAGGAGGGTGAAGAACTATTGGTGTATTTTGGTGAAAAATACGATGATAGTCTGCTTGAGAATTTGGAGATGGATTTTGTTCCTATAGCAAAAGTTGTTGAATGTGTATTTGCTTGCACTTTCTGTTGTTTGGGATTCAGTTTGAAGGAATATTTAGCTGAACACAAAGCTGTGTTCCATAATGAAACTAATGAAATGTTTTCTGTTGAAGGTAGGAAGAATCTATTTAATTTTCAAAATTAATAGTTTTTGTATCAATATGTTTTTATAGTTTCCACTTAAATATCTCATTTCTTGCCTGCTGTTAATATAGTAATTAAGTGTAGTAACACCAGGATGTATGTTAGTTACTCCCTTAGTAATTCCAATTGAGCTATAGTAATTGTAACTTTTCAGTTGATCTTCAAGGTAAATGCTGCTTGAATAATAATACGCCTATTTTTATTGCACTGTGCCGCTCGTTCAATAATTAAATTAAATTGATGCGCGTAACAGTGAATATAATGTGCATGTGGAAATGTTCTTTTGATAATAGCTTGGACACCATTTGTCTTGCCACTCATCACGGACGCCCCATCGTAACTTTGAGCGATTAGTTTATTGTTATCAGACCCAGAAGGAGAATTTAAAATAGTTTGCAATTCATTCAGCTCATGTTTTTACTAATACATCAGCATTATGTCCACAAAATATGCGATTTTTTAATAGTTTTTACTATGACTTTACAATCAGTAATTAAACATGCAAATACTTCCAATTTTAAAATATCTTGTGCGAATAAATTCAAAATATGAGCACAACATCCATAACAAGAAAAATAATTAGACGGGTACATATCACTAATTAATTTCCAAGTTGATTTCACATTGCTAGCGTTATCAGTCACTATGCTTATAACTTTACTAATACCTAAGTCGTCAATAACAGAACTAAGTAAGGAACAAAGATATGCAGCTTCGTGGCGATTTTCCTTGCAGTCAATTACTTTAAATAAAACTGGTTCTGGACATGTAATTATTATATTTATAATGGATTCGTTTCTAATATTACTCCACCCATCACCTTGAATTCCAATTGTTTTAGCCTTTGCTATTTTTTCATTAACTAACTGATTTATTTGAGAGTATTGTTTATCTAAAAGCGCATTGGATAACTGATATCTAGTCGGCAATCGTAAAGATGGTTTAATTTTTTTAAACAATTTTTGCCAATGAACATTTTCCGTAAAATTTAAAGGGGCATTACTAGCAAAGCATGCTCTTGCTAAGAGATCCCCAATTTCCTCTTCTTCTGATTTATTCATTACATCCACAAAAAAATCCAAATTTTCACTGTAAGCGGATTTAGTGGTGCTTGCAGCAGATTGTGGGCGAGAATCGCTTGAAATCATCTCTCCATCGTCGTCTTCTAAATCTGTTTGCGAAGAACTTTTTCTTTCCGGAATCTCTAAAATGTTAAATACTTTTCGATAAAACCCAATAGGAATCAATCAAAATTACTCACCTTTACTTATTGCTTTAATTTTCTTAACACTTAATGCTCTTGATTTTGATTGTATTGCATTCTTTATTTTACGAGGACAACGAATGCACTTATTCTGTAAGTGACTGGACATTCTGGTTACATTTAAAACATAACTTTGCGAACAGAAGTTACACGAATATAATTTCGAATGTTCTGTGGATTTTGAAAATGCTGTTAAAATAACTTTTTTTATTTTATCTTTTCGCCCCATCCCAGCGCACTGCACTACGAGTAGTATATTCACAAACTTTATATAGTTCAACTTATACACCGAAATCTTTTGAAAGACTACTTAATTCGTTATATAAACGGATGATTCACGAGCATTTACTTCTGCTAGAAAGGGACTTCCCCAATCACCGAGTGTGCAATGTCATACGTGTACATAGATGATGTTTTACTTTGTTTGTAATTTACGGAAATTTTATGTGGTAATTTACCGTAAATGACAGTAATTAATTCGGTAATATACGGGGTAATTTACCGACTTACATCACTGCACCCAACAGGCTTGTACTACAATACACTTGATATGTGAAACTTATTTTATTATACACCCCGCAAAATAATTATCGCAACACCTGAATTTTTTGAGTCTACAACCATTTAAACGCACTGTTTGCTATTAAATTGATCATATGACCTTTTTTGTCGTTTTCTGACTGACATCTAAACGACATTCCAAAAAGACATTCTTTTTACTGCCTGTTTTTTGAGTGCCGAAGACGTGCAGTAGAGAGCATTTAAAATATTTTAGTTTGTTAGTCAGATCGGTTCAATTTTTTATTAAATTACCGTTATTAATGTTCAGCAATGTGTGTCTTTACATCTTACGTATGAAGAAACCGTGCAATGTATCACACTGGTGGAAAATGGCCGTGGCATGCGGTATGTAGCTAGAGTGCTAGGAGTACAGCCATCAACTGTAAGTAGAGCAGTAGATCGATTTAGGGAAACTGAGAACTATAGAAGAAGGCCTGGGCAAGGTCGCAAATGAGCTACTACCCCACGAGATGATCGTTTTCTGCAGTTAACTGCTCTGCGTACCCGTCATTTCACTGCTAAATTTCTGAAGAATGAGTTTTTAGGGGTTAAAAATGTACAGCTTTCCGCACAAATTATCCGCAACCGTCTTCGAGAAGATGAGATAACAGCTCATGTTCCTGCTCACGGTCCACTTCTCACTAGAGAGCACCGGGTAGCCCGATTAGAGTATGCACGCGAACACGCCGATTGGGACATAAACCACTGGGCCGATGTCATTTTTACGGATGGGTCTAGGTCTGCTTTATGGTCTTCTGACAGACGTGTGCCGGTGTACAGACGACCTGGCGAACGTTATACTGTCTGTAACTTCCGTCCACGTGTCCCTTTTAATGGAGGATCCGTGATGTTATGGGGAGGCATCTCTTTACAAGGCCATACAGCATTGGTACCATTACCTGGGGCTGGATTAACAGCAGCTAGATATGTTACCGAACATTTTAGAAGAACATGTGATACCATATACGCCCTTTGTTGGCGAAAATTGTGTTCTTATGCAGGACAATGCACGGCCCCACATAGCAGGAATTGTACAGCAATATTTGCAGGAAGTTCAGTGGCCTGCACGAAGCCCAGACATGAACCCTATCGAGTATGTCTTGGACCACCTAGGACAAGCTTTAGAACGGCATCAGCGAGCATTCCGTAGCCTTGAAGAACTCGAAGATGTACTTTTACAAGAATGGGAAAATCTTCCACAAGACTATGTTGCAGACCTCATACGCAGTATTCCAAGGAGGATGGAAGCTGTAATTCAAGCCAGGGGTGGATATACCAGATACTAGTGCCATTTTAAACCAGTATTTATTATTTTGTAATTTTGAATAAGGTGTTCTTTTGTTATTTTCTGCATTATATGAGTTGAACAGTGCTGTTAATTATTTTTTATTTTTTTCATGACCTAACATTTATAAGTAGAATAGTTTAGATATTCAGAAATGACATTTTATGGAAAAAAGTTGGTGTTGCGATAATTATTTTGTGGAGTGTATTTTCAAACCTTGTTTAAGTTAACTTTCGCATTATTGCTTTCAAACGGGAAGCTTTCAGGAGTTAAGGGGTTAAGAATTAACATTGAATTTGATTATTTTTGTATCTTGTCATTTCCACTGGTAGAGTAATATGTTTAATTTTAGAGCTTACCCAGTGCCCATTTTGCAAAATATATTTGGAAGCGAAGGAATATTTCGAGCACCACATGAATTACTGTCGTGAGACAAATGCCAGGTAAGAATGGTTTCTTAAGTTTTTACTATACGTTTATTAAAAAGGTAATAAAAACACTTCCAATTATTTATTTTCATTGGAAAACACCCAAGATGTATTCGCCGTATTTCTCTCAAGATTCTCATGTAACTGCAATATATATCTGTGAACATGTGAAAATTATTCTTTACTGATATTATGTTAATAAAAACGTCCGCCATAGAAGCCTTTTAGTTGAGAGGCGATCCAGTTTTAGGAAAATGCGTTCAGGTCAAAATATTTTTCTCTGAACGATTTGTTATTCAAATCTTAAAACACACACAGAGAGAGATACAAAAGTTTCAGTCTGTTTGATCTAGTCTCTTCGGATCTTTTGGTCGTACTTGAGACCATAGATCGCAAATATTATGACTGTTAAGAAACAGCGATAGAAATTTGAACGCCGAAATTAGACCGCTGCTTGTAGGTTCACTGAAACTATAGTATATTCCAAAAAGAGAGAGACAAATTTCTGAACAGACCCAAACCGAAGTGACAGTTTTTTCTTACTGGTCCAGAGCAAGACAAAATAACACCGTAGAACATTCGCTTTTTGGTATCAATTGTCAAATATTTTGACATCTTTATATTACGTTTGCGTTTCTAGAGTATTGTTATCATACAGAGAGAGCCAAAAAGACTGAAATAGTTGGTCAAACTGATTTTGTTTATAAGGTTTTTTGTTTATCAGCAAATTTCAGTAGTGATGCAGCGGCGTAGACGTGGTCACACGGTAATTTTAAAGTAAATATATTCTAACCTTAAATCCACAAAATGATTACTAGTGCTAACAGATTAATATGTACTAAAATAGAGAATAACTAAATAAAATAACACTACAGTATATTATTATACATCATATATTATAAATAAATTTACAAATATACAAAAAGAAAATGTATGTACAGCAAATGCCAATTAGGTTGGCGCGAGGAGGGGGTGCGCAGAAGCCGTTTTTAAAAACGTCCACCCCCACTACTCAAGTAATTGTCAGAATACATTTGTCATTGACGTTTGACGGAACATAATGTCTTTGCTAGTGGATCATAAAGTGACACACGCTCAGAGGTTAGAATTATCTGACATTTGATGTAAAACCAAATACAAATCTCCACACTACTTTTAATCCTGCGCGAACTTACCCCTCCTCGCGCCAACTTAATTGGCGTTTGCTATACATCTCAATATTTTTACAACTGTTATAAATAAAGACGGCAGACTATGTGCCCGAACAGTAGCGTGATGTGGAGGGATCGAGTAGAGGCGTACGACGATCAATTCAGTTGCCGTTGAGACGTTGTAAGCGATACATTGTTAACACAATCTTGTTGAAAATGTGGGGTGTGCGTAGAAACAATGCATCGACTCGGTTGCATGCTAACGTAGTAAAGAAATTTTTACATCGGTTTCCCGATTTAATATATGACGGTACCGTAGTGAAATGTTTAGTTTGTGAAACAACTTTATTAACTTGGAAAGCAAGTCAGTGCCAAAGACATATAAATAGTGACAAACATAAATCGAATAATAGTGGACGCAGATCATGTAATAAATTTGTGTGTGATTTAACAATGATGTTAATTGCGACCAATATACCAATGCAGAAAGTGGAACACCCAATGTTTCGTCAGTTTTGGAAGAAATACAATCCTACGTGGAAATTACCAGCAAGAAGTACGCTACGGAATTACGTACCGTCAGTGCGTGAGAGAATTGTAAATTGTACGAAAAATACGGTAAAAAGAAATTCCTGTGGTTAACAATAGACGAAACTACAGATATTAAAATACAGTCCATCCTACCCATTCTAGTACGGACGCTGACTCCGCAAGGATCTTCTCCTCCTTATTTACTAACCTGTAAACGAATGCAAGGGTGTACTGCCAGATCGATATATGATGTATTAATAGAAACACTACACAAATTTGAGATTTTACCGAAGCAAGTGTTAATGTTAGTTACCGATGCTGCTAAGGTTATGTGTTCCACGGCAAACTTATTCAAAACGATTCAACCGAACCTGCTGCATCTCACATGTTTGCTTCACGCTTTACACCTTGTAACAAACACTATACGTACAACTTATCCTGATGTGGATCAACTGATAGGACAAACGAAAGCGGTTTTTCTTAAATCTCCGAAACGGATTCGGCTATTTCATTCGCTGTGTCCTGATATACCCGAGCCGCCGCAACCAATTGTTATACGATGGGGTACTTGGTTAGAAGCAGCATTTTATTATTATAAACATTTTGAAAAAATTAAATCAGGGATTTTACAACTAGATGCCAAAGAAGCAGCTGCAATACGGCTCAGCCAGGTTCAATTTAACAATCCTTAAGTTGCAGCAAATTTAAAAATTATTTACGACAGTTACGTTCCAATACTGGACGCAATAAAAAATTTACAGAACACTGCGCTGTCCTTATCGGACTCATTAGCAATTATTGACCACGTAAAACTAGTGCTGCATATCCTTGAAGATGAAAAAGTGATTGTGTCCGTGAGAAATTTAACAGTGTATTAGATAAAAATGTAGATTTTACAAAATTAGGGCAACTTTTTACCAATACTGAAGATCCGTTGTACAGATACAAAGAGTGCTTTAACTATGCAAATATAACATCTCTCAACGTCGAACAATCCTTCTCTGTATATAAACATATATATACGTCGCTACGTACGAACCTTTCCGAGACTAATACAGAAACATATATTATGGTGCAGCTTTTTCATCGCGCACATCCGCATTTTTTTGCGACAATGTAAACATGTTGGGTAAGTTATTTATGTTTTGTCTTAACGTTTTGTATAGGGATTCGATATATTTATTTTTAAGTAAGCGCACTGTTATTCTGCTAAACTCTCCACGCAACGCCATTGCTGGGGCACATAGTCTGCCGTCTTTAGTTATAAATACTATCTGCGACATTTTATACACAAATACATTTGTCACTTTGTATTATTCTATAAATGTTGCATATTATTAAAAAAACATTATAATCTTGTGGGTATAATTCATGCACCAGAGATATTTTATAGGGTTTCATGTGTAGTTCTTTTTTCAATATTCTTCGACAACTGCCATATGAGATACCTGCAAAATATATTTTATATTGTATATTTCAAATAACTGTATATATGTATACATACCAGCTTGTTGAGATAATTGCCGTATAGGTTTTTGTGGACTTCGAAGGATATGCTCCTGAACATTTTCAACAACCTCTGGCGTTATGATTTTTGGTCTTCCAGAAGATTTACCTTTACAGACACTACCGGTTTCTAAGAATCGGTCAATTACACGTTCTAGATGTTGAGTAAATGCTTGAAAGGTAATTTCATGTTCGTTATAAGTAATTCTAAATTGATTATAACACGCTTCCCCAGAATACTCCCAAGCACCGTCTTCGTTTTGAATGCCAGTTCGAAAATATGCCATTACTATAAACGTGACTTCTTCTATAGTAAACACCATGATAATTAGTACTAAAAAGTATTTTTCTTTTGAATATAGACAAATTTTGAATAAAACGTGATAAAACAAAGAGAACAAAAACCAGAGAAATACTACGCCATTGATCGCATGAAAACACTGTTATTTGACATTCAAAATGATTTGCTGCCAATCGCAAACTCAAAAATGTTCTAAAAAAGTACTGCCAACTCACATATTCTTTTTGGCTCTCACCGTATTATTACATTATTGTCATTATTATATTACTTTAATTATTTTGCGGTGGAGATTAGTTCATTTTACAGTAGTAAGTAATAAGAGAATTTCAGTTTTTGTAAAATTATAATTTTGTAGCTGTTGATTTCAAATATGGATGCAGAACCCAGCACCAGTGCTGCTAAAAGCACAAATGTGTGTTCTCTCTGTAAGTCATTTGAGTAGTGCTGAAAAGCAAACAGCAATAAATGCTTATAAACAACTTGTGACGGATACACCCGACATGAGAAAAGGTGGCATGATTAAGCAGATTTCTCAAGTACTAGGTAACTTTACGTCATGAACGAATTCAAGAAAGTTGGGAAAACTTCAGAGCCAAAAAAGATAACTGGTAGACATCTTTTGATGTAGGAATCTTTTGATGAGGCAGTCAAAACAGCTGTTCGTCAAATTGTTCACAACATGTTTCGACAAAATGAACTGCCCATGCTAGATAAAGTGCTGGTTCAAATAAATAATAGCAGCGAACTGCCAAATATGAGTCGTTCAACATTGTACCGCTTTAATTAATTAATTAATTTACTTGTCCCTGTCCGTCTAAGGTGGTAAATAAGTCCTCAGATAGATCGCTGTTCGGGGAATTAGACGACCATAAATTGCCCTTGTAGATTGCAGTGCTAGTGATCTCTTCAGTCGGAAGTTATTTTTTCCGTTTACGAAAACGGAATGAAACGCCTCACAAAAACCAAGGTTGAGTTAAATTCTCCCCAAACCTACGTAAGTCGCAAACGGCAATTGGCTGTTCCAAAAATTAGAATTCACCCTTTGACATGATCCGTTTATTAACGCTGAATTAACTAAAGGTCAAAGATGCGTGAATTAAACTTCCATAAGATGTACACGTAATTTTTAAACGACTTTACACTACCAAGGTCTGTCTGCTAATTGTCCAATCTCACCCGCGTGTAAAACGTTAGAAGCAGGGATGCGGCTTTCAAATTCTACACACAGCGAAGCAAGCATCCGAATAACATTTAATATATAAGATACCGGGACTCGTCAATAAATAATGAAAACTATTAATCGATATTAAAAGGGGAAATTAAGGCGTAACACCATGACAAAGTAATTTAAAGATTAAGCAATAGGAAATTACGTATAACTGGTTGCCTATTATGCTACTAATTTATTGACTATTCTTTTTTTATCATTACACATAGGGAAATGTATGTGCAATGATAAAAAAGAACCCGGTATAACCGATAACAGCATTTAACACAGGAAAAATTCAATAATTATGAATTCATTTAAAGTAATACCAAACTATTATTAAAAATCTGGTGTCTTCACAAATGCAGGTTCACTATTAATATTTTCTGTGAACGTGTCCGAATATATCCTATCCCCAGAGACGTAGATACGTATTTCGCTTTTCTACAAGCTCATCGGTACGCCCCTGCTGGAGAAAGGATATTTCCAGATACATTCACAGAAGAGAACCACTTCGCCCTATCACCGTAATTATCCAGACCGAGCGCAGAAGTAAATTCGGCGCTACCTGTTGTCAGACAGCCGAAGCACCTCGCATACCGTCCACATAATTAATGTGAAGTAACGACGCCCTTCCAAAGGTTAGCACAGCCAAACTCTCTAGAAAACTGCATTTTGTTTGTGCCTTCACTCATACTACGGCATAACCGCATGTGTAATGTATCAGAATAATTGAAACATACATGAGTAGGTAAACCCCACCAGTTTTGTATAATACAAAGGTATTTTTAATAATATAAAATATTATTAAAAATCTGGTGTGAAGAACACAAATGCAGGTTCACTATTAATATTTTCTGTGAACGTGTCCGAATATAGCCTATCCCCAGAGACGTAGATACGTATTTCGCTTTTCTACAAGCTCATCGGTACGCCCCTGCTGGAGAAAGGATATTTCCAGACACATTCACAGAAAAGAACCACCTCGCCCTATCACCGTAATTATCCAGACCGAGCGCAGAAGTAAATTCGGCGCTACCTGTTGTCAGACAGCCGAAGTACCTCGCATACCGTCCACATAATTAATGTGAAGTAACGACGCCCTTCCAAAGGTTAGCACAGCCAAACTCTCTAGAAAACTGCATTTTGTTTGTGCCTTCACTCATACTACGGCATAACCGCATGTGTAATGTATCAGAATAATTGAAACATACATGAGTAGGTAAACCCCACCAGTTTTGTATAATACAAAGGTATTTTTAATAATATAAAATATTATTAAAAATCTGGTGTGAAGAACACAAATGCAGGTTCACTATTAATATTTTCTGTGAACGTGTCCGAATATAGCCTATCCCCAGAGACGTAGATACGTATTTCGCTTTTCTACAAGCTCATCGGTACGCCCCTGCTGGAGAAAGGATATTTCCAGACACATTCACAGAAAAGAACCACCTCGCCCTATCACCGTAATTATCCAGACCGAGCGCAGAAGTAAATTCGGCGCTACCTGTTGTCAGACAGCCGAAGTACCTCGCATACCGTCCACATAATTAATGTGAAGTAACGACGCCCTTCCAATGGTTAGCACAGCCAAACTCTCTAGAAAACTGCGCCATAGTATGAGTGAAGGCACAAACAAAATGCAGTTTTCTAGAGAGTTTGGCTGTGCTAACCTTTGGAAGGGCGTCGTTACTTCACATTAATTATGTGGACGGTATGTGAGGTACTTCGGCTGTCTGACAACAGGTAGCGCCGAATTTACTTCTGCGCTCGGTCTGGATAATTACGGTGATAGGGCGAGGTGGTTCTTTTCTGTGAATGTGTCTGGAAATATCCTTTCTCCACCAGGGGCGTACCGATGAGCTTGTAGAAAAGCGAAATACGTATCTACGTCTCTGGGGATAGGATATATTCGGACACGTTCACAGAAAATATTAATAGTGAACCTGCATTTGTGTTCTTCACACCAGATTTTTAATAATATTTTATATTATTAAAAATACCTTTGTATTATACAAAACTGGTGGGGTTTACCTACTCATGTATGTTTCAATTATTCTGATATAATACCAAACTCATGGCCTACAACGAATGCAATATTTTCTTTCCTGCAATAAACTACTAATTCCTCATTACTATGTTTGATCATGTTATATTTAAAAGTTTTTAAAATACAACTGTGATTCCTTTCAGGAACTGCGTCCTTGCCTTACGGGAGGTTCACCAGCCACACGTAGAAATGCGTTCGTCTCTGAGAAGGAAGCGTGGATTATATCAATGTACGCAATGCAACTTCACAACAATGTACAACGCCGACTTCAGGCACCACACTAACGAGCATTCCAAGGTAAAAATGTACAAATGCGGAATTTGTCACAGAAGATACAAGACGAAGAGATCTCTCAAGATGCACGTTGAAAAAATTCATGCTGACTATGAAAGAAAAGATGTTAAAAAATACTCCACGTTTAACTATTACAAAGCTAATATTAAAAATATAAAAGATAGAGCCCCACGCCCACATGTTGGTGAAAAACAATGCCAATCTTTGAAACGCAATTTGCAAACAAGCCACAAATATCACTTGAAATCAATTACAAAAATCAAACACCTGAACAGACGTAAATATAAGTGCGAAAATTGCGAGTTTAAGACATATTACAGGACTTATTTACAAATGCACATGAAAATAAAACATTTTATGGAAAGTAATTATAAATGCATGGAGTGTGAATACAAGACAAGTCTCAAGTCAGATTTAGAAAGACACATAAAAGCAGTACATTTAAAACTTAAAGATTATAAATGTCCAGTGTGTAAATACCAGACGAAGATCAAGATAAATTTAGAAAGACACATGAAAGCTAAACATCTCAAATTACGCCATCATAAATGCTTGGAGTGTGGATACAAGGCAACCCGCAAGTCGCACTTAGAAAAACACGAAAAATCAATGCATCTTAAATTACGCGATTATAAGTGCATGAAGTGTGAATACCAGACGAACTACAAATCAAAATTAGAATCACACATCAAGTCCAAACATCTTAAATTACACGATTATAAATGCATGGAGTGTGAATATGAAACGAACTCGAAATCAAATTTGAAAGTACATATAAAGACAAAACATCTGAAACAAAAGGATTATAAGTGTACGGAGTGTGAATACCAAACGAACTTGAAGTCAAATCTAAAACTACACGTGAAAGCGAGACATCTTAAATTAAAGGATTATAAATGTATTGATTGTGAATACCAAACGAACTCAAAGTCAAGTTTGGAAGCACACATAAAGTCAAAACATCTTAAAATACACGATTATAAATGCATGGATTGTGAGTACCAAACGAACATGAAATCACATTTAGAAAGACACGTGAAAGCAATACATCTTAAATTACGCGATTATAAGTGCATGGAGTGTGAATACCAGACGAACTTAAAGTCAAAGTTAGAATCACACATAAAGTCGGTCCATCTTAAATTACACGATTTTAAATGCATGGAGTGTGAATACCAAACTAACTTGAAGTCAAGTTTGGAACTACACATAAAGTCAAAACATCTTAAATTATACGATTATAAATGCATGGAATGTGAATACCAGACGAACGTGAAATCTTATTTAAATAGACACGTTAAAGCAAAACATCTTAAATTACGCGATTATAAATGTATGGAGTGTGAATACAAGGCGAATCGCAAGTCACATTTGAAACTACACATAAAGTCGAAACATCTTAAGTTACGCGATTATAAATGCAAGGAGTGTGAATACCAGACAAGCTTCAAAGGCGCTCTAGAAAAACACAAAAAGAATATTCATCTTAAATTACGCAATTATAAATGCATGGAGTGTGAATATAAGGCAAATCGCAAGTCAAATTTGAAACTACACGTAAAGTCCAAACATCTTAAATTACGCGATTATAAATGCATGGAGTGTGAATACCAGACGAGCTTCAAGCCAAAATTGAAACTACACATAAAGTCGAAACATCTTAAATCATACGATTATAAATGCATGGATTGTGAATACCAAACGAACATGAAAGCACATTTAGAAAGACACGTGAAAGCAAGACATCTTAAAGTGGCTGTCATGAAAACGTAGTTCAATTTTGGAATGGACCATACACCGTAATTTTATCATTTCTCCAAATAAAACTAACTACGGTATGCGCCAAATAAACAGTGCTAAAATGCGCATGTGTCAAATATGTGTGTGTCATGCGCAGAAACGTACTGCTGAATGGTTTCCGAACGTGGTTACAACGTATGTGAATGTCTTTTTAATGTTAGTTCCTTCAAGATGGTTCTCACTATTGCAGAAAAGTTTTTATCGTGGAGCACTATTTTCGGTCATATGGATAAGGGCGCGAAAACGGTCCAAGTTTAAAAGAAGTTGCCGACGCATTTAGGCCTAAGTTTATGAAACAGGCTCCGAGCAACGCCGTTATGTTAGCAGTTGTTGACAAGTTTCGTCGCATGGGAAGTGTGCATTGCCAACGTAAGGGTCACGTGACAGTCACAACCTATACTATTAGAATCTTAGCAGAGTTTTAATATGTTTTTACCGGTACTGTGTGTAAAATAACGTTTTGTAACTTATCTAATATCTGTTTATTCAACATGTACACCATTCGTACATCAAGTATATCTATATACTACCAACTACTGAACTTAACTGCGTTTTCTTTTGGTTGGCACACTGCCAGTAAGGAATGAGCGCGTAATTACAAAAATACTTTAACATATACGAATCAAGGGCGTATTTCCAATCAGGTGCTGCAATCGCCGAAACGAAGCCTCCGAAGATCATCATTAAATTTGAATATCAGTGATCGATTGCCCCGAAGAATGTTCAAGAATATTGGTGGGTTTGCATACAAAATACAGACCGGACAGCGTCTGACTGCAGCTGATAAGCGTGTAAGAGCCGAATTCTGCGCACGTGTGTTGGCTACGGATTAGGAGGACGCGTCGTTCTTGTCGAATGTTTGATTTTCCGATGAAAGCCATATTAATTTAAACGGATACATTAACAAGCAGACAACAGGGTTTCTTGGATTCGAACGCCCCGAGATAATCGTCGAGCAACCCCTTATAGTGACCGTGTTACCATTTGGTGTGCTGTATCCGCACATGGCATATTGGGCCCGTATTTCATTGAAGCAGACGATGGAACGTCGTTAACTGTGAATCAGGAGCGCTACAGAGAACAGGTTATCACACCATTTCTGCATGATCTTCAGCGATATATCCAGTATACTCTCTCCTTATGGACACCTCTCTTAAGCGGACACCTCCCATAAAGGGACACTTTTTGCAGTACCAAAAGATTACTTAGGGATTTTTTAAATTTTTCTCTCTTGAGCGGACAACCCTCCCATAACCGGATGCGGACACTTTTTTCCCACACCAAAGTGATTTTAGTTCCCCATAACCGGACAGCTTACAACACTGTAACACTGTTTTTCCGTTTACTCTTCTTCATATTCGTACAGATGTTGCTTATTGAATAATACGTGTATGCACAAAGGGGAATTCCCTAAATACGCACAGCTTGCTGTTTTGAATATAGTACGTAAATACATAGTACATTTATAGATTCTTATTGTATACATACTTGAATCGCTATGCCTAAAGCAGTGTTGACTATTAAGGAAAAAGTTAATGTCATTGAAATTCAAAAAAATGAGAAAACTTAGTGTACGCGAGTTAGCAAAGAAATGTAAGATCAGTAAAACTCAAGCTGCTTGTATCATCAAAAACAGAGACCAAATTTTAAGATTGTGGGACACTGCTGTCAATCCGGATAGAAAAAGGAGTATGCTGAACGTCAAAGGCGTTAACATTGATAAATTGTGCTACGAATGGTTTGTGAAGTCTCGAAATAAATGTATTCCTCTCTCGGGCACACTTATCAGGAGCAAGGCTAAAGAAATTGCGGATAAATTGAATTACGCAGATTTTAGTGCATCATCTGACTGGCTGGAAAGGTTTAAAAAACGGCATAACAGAACCTTCCGTGCCATTTCTGGAGAAGCCGCTAGTGTAAACCAAGATGATGTCAAACGTTTTACTGAAAAAGTGCCATCTTTGATTCAAGGATATGATTCACGAGATATTGCTACCAAGCCGCGACCAAAATTGAAACGACAAGTAATAAGGTGGTAGCGCGATGTTCTGCTTGCTTACTCTCCCCTCTGGCCCGAACCAACCTGTAGATGGCCGTCCCCAGGTGAATGCTCTGTCGGCTAACTCAGCTTGGTTACGTAGAGTGTCGCGAGTCCTCAAGGGGTCGCTAGATGAAGGATAGACGCCACCGCTTTCTACCTGCAGAAATGTCCTTGAAAACGGAAGCAGGCGGGACCCTGGTAGCTTCAAGATCAACCAGAGAAAGAGACAGCCCCCCTATTACTTGATGCTTTTACAAACGTGTCTTTGCCTTTCTCAACACAAGTAGGAATAGGAATCAAACAAACTCTTCCGACAACAATAACAAAATTTATTAACAAGTAGGTTTAGTCAGGTCAATTACAAAATTATAGATAACCAAATCTCACTTTCAGTTGCTTATCAAAGCAGATCTAAATTGTCAAAAATATAAAATTAAGTGGAGTTATAAGAAGTTGGAATTTTCTTGTTTCAAGAGTTGAATTATTAATAAGTTAACAGAGATTGTAATTTTTAAGTAAACAGTATAGTAATGTCTAATTATAATATGCTTTGAATTAAATTGGTAAAGAAAGTATAAAGTAAAATTAATAGGACTTTTAAATTCAGTTAGTATTGTATAAAAGATGTATCAAAAATTGCTACAAGCCTCTATGTGAAAGATACCTGAACAAGTAAAATTTAGAAAGCAACAACCTGTATACTCAGGTGTACAAATCTGTGAAATTAAACGTCTAGAACGTTCTTAGAACATAACATATGTTGAGTAGATCTCTATTGCGTATACGATACGGAGGTTCTTTACAAATAGATTACACTGGTGAATATTTAGATAATAAAAATGTGATTCGATACCCCAAGTAAGAAAATATATCGAGACGTGGGCCCGTCTGAAGGAACCAGCCACGTCAGAAAGTTTTATAATACCTGCTGTGGTTAGACAGTGAAGCTGTCGACCAACCTTAATTTAGACTACAAAATAGTTGCAAGAAAACAGGTGATCTAGCCTCAAACAGTAAATATATGAAAGCTATAGACTTGACGGCGATTAAAATTGTATCATACACTGCGAAAAACAGCTTTAGATAAGCAGCAGTCGTAGTAGATTAGGGGTAGAAACAGATTACAATATTATAGCCAGAACCAGGTCTAGCAAGTTAAAACTCGGGGGATTCAAGCCGGTTGACCCAAACTAGGTTCTACGTAGCCAGTAAGAAAAACAAGAAATCAATACTACTACTTCTTAGATCTGAAGGACCGGCTTATCCAAAACCTTTCCCAGGTGTGGTCGTTTGTAAATTTTGAATTAAATAAATTGCAACAGCTAAGTTATGAATAAGGTTAAATATAGACAATCTAAACCTACTTTAAATTTCGTTCACGTTCTCGTGCCCTGAAGTATTCCTAATACTTCATCCCTTCCTAGAAACAACCTTCCCAAATGTTGATCGGACAGTTTTTCATTCAAACCACGCCAACAGAGAAGACGCCGCGCGTCTAGTCCGCCATTTGTACGTTTGGTATACGTTAGATGGACGCCATATTGGGAGCGTCGGTTGACAAGTTTAAAATGCAAGTTTCAGGGTTGCCTCGTCGTCTCCAATTCCTTCCACGAAGATAGCACCTGGTTTAAGATTTCCGGTATTCCTCGAAAAGATGATATTTGCGGAGAAAAGTCGCCTAATAGCTGATTTGCGTGTACAAGAAATCGTCCCCTTCCTGGAGTGGATATCGAAGAGATTTTCAATATAAATCGGCACAAATTCGGTAATTAAAGGTCACCCCAAAATATATCCTAAGGATAATTAAGAAACGCATTAACAATAGATAGAAAGTAAATGCTAACGCTTACCGTAAGCCTTAAATCGAACGCCAAAACGTGTCAAGAATAAAAAGTAAAATAAACAAAATTAATTTTATTGGTGTAAGGATTTACAAAATAAATAAAATATTATGATATATATTGTAAAATATCCTCAATATAATATAAATTATATGTAGGTATAGCAAGCACCAATTAAGTTGGCGCGAGGAGGGGGTGCGCAGAAGCCGTTTTTAAAAACATCCACCCCCACTACTCAAGTAATTGTCAAAATACGTTTGTCATTGACGTTTGACGGAACATAATGTCTTTGCTAGGGGATCATAAAGTGATACACGCTCAGAGGTTAGAATTATCTGATATTTGATGTAAAACCAAATACAAATCTCCCCACTACTTCTAATCCTGCGCGAACTTACCCCTCCTCGCGCCAACTTAATTGGCGTTTGCTATACATATATATGTTATGACATTATGGAATAAACATATCCACGTATCTATCTTTTAAACAAAATTTAAATTTTCTATAATACCGAACATGTTTTTCTAACGTAATATTTATTTTTATTTTGTTATAAAGACACTGACTTTCCTATTTCATTTACAATTGTTTTTTCACTCGTATCACTGTCATTTGAGTCACTTTCTCCGAGGTGTATGATTATTGGGCTGATAAATACACTTACAGTGAAACTAAATGGACCAATTGTGTTTTTAAGATATCAGCTTCGAAGGAAATCTTATAATTTCGTAGCCAGTTTTAAATATTTTCTTTTTTCCAGTTTGTGGTAGGACATTGGATTGCTAATTTACTATGATAACTTGCGTTATCCATAACTATCATGGATGGCTCTTTAGACGTCTTAGAAGCTGATTCTCAAACCAATGAATATAATTTTCATGGTTAATTTCTCCATGATAATCAAAGTTCTTAGTGTTCGAACTAAATATCAGGGATGCATCAGGTATGAATCCATTGACATTGCCAGCATGTAAAATGATGTACCTACAATGCATTTTACAGATATTTAAATCAAGCTTTTAATATATGAATATTGTATTTGTATGCATCTTTAGGTTTTATTTTCTTAACACTTAGTTTCGTGTTGTCCTGCCATGATGGCCAAAGGAACCACTTTCGAAAATCCAAGTTTCATCTAAAAAGACAAAATGCCTATAATTGGTGCGTAAACTTTTAACATATGATTGCAAAAAAATAACTCTAGCATTTACTATGTGAGGCAATTCCATCAATCCTTGTCGAGGATTATCTTTGCTACCAACGAAAACCTATTTGTTTTAAAATAGTCCCTAGAGAAGAGACACTTCCATGAAATATGTCCCTATCCCTCAAAATTTGTAGCACACTACGCCGTGTAATGTGTTGTTTTAAAATATACAAAATATTTAGAAGTAAATTAAAAATTGTATATAATGTACTTACTGTACGATACATTTCATATAGATGTTTTTGTAACATCATCTATACCTAACACAGATTTAGACTTTTGTCGATTTGCTTTCGGATCAGTGAGGGATTCATTGTTTTTCACTGCTTGTCAGATTGCACTAATAGAAGATATGCTGATATTCAAAGCTGCGGCAACACGCTAAAATTACAAAAGTTTTCATTCCTTGAGCACTATATTTATGAAAATACATCAGTTACTTCCCTTACTGCTTCAAAAGGTATCAAAGGTTGTCCGTGAATGCGAATACTGTCACGCTCTTGTTCAAAAAACGTTATTAACGATACAATCATGTCCTTAGCTTGTTTACGCATATACTTCGGCATTTTAGCGCAATACAGTCACCAAATATCGTAAATATTTACTAGAAGTTCTAATAAGAACTAATTTTGATAAAATATGTAATATCGTAGACAAAATAGGCGTTGAATAAACTATTATAACCTAATCGAACGGCACAAGCACAACGCAAATGTCAGAAATGTCTGACAGATACAAAGCGACAATGATGTACTTTCATACCAATATATGAGAATAACTCGGTTTGTGTTTATTGATAATAGTGTTTTACAATAATTTAATTATTGAAAGTGATAATATGCGCCAAAGTGTAGCAATCTCAAGCATTTACGTCTTAATCTATCAATTATAAAACAATACGTATTTTAGAGTTGGTTGTGTGACGTAATAATACGTCATAAAATACGCGCATCGATATTTATCTTGCCTCAACTATACTCACAATTAATTCACATTTAGTTTCTGCCTAATTTAACGTTATTTTCAGTATCTTTTTATGTGTTAATATTTATTTACTTATAAATATATCAACGTTCAATTTCTTGTAAATAATAAATACAAACTTTAAGAACAACGTTGTTGTGTTTTATTTAGTTAGTAAGCTGTTATATATTTATGTACACATTACACACATCCTAGACATTTGATGCAACTTCACAAGCACCACAATTATTAAATAATTCCCAACCACAACCGAACCAGAGCGCTTGTTAGTAATAACATTTACAGAAAAGCGTCCAGTCTGTTTTGCGGTGACGATGTATTGCTCATCATATCGGGATCGTGTAGGCTGTATACACGAAAATGACTATTGTAAGTGGATTGGTAAGTTATTTCGTCACTAAATATTACCTTGCTCCAATAGTTTACATCATTGTTAATATTATTTAATGCAAACAATATTATCGATTGCTTTTGTTGCCTATTAAGCAAGAATTTGTTATCGCGTTATAATTTTTTAATTCTGAATTGCCTATTCTTCGACTCGCACTCGAGCGAGATGCAGGAAAATTCCAGTGAGCGATAGCATACCTTAGTGAATCGAAAGGATGACTTCTGATATAATTCAAAAGTAGATTGTCTTCCACTATACCACTAGCTGATGATCGACCTGAACCAATTTTTCGTGTCATTAACTTTAACTACGGTATTTTTGTTTAAATTAAAATTTCGAGCAGTTGCTCTAATTGACCAACCATTTTCCAAATTGGTAATAATCCTAGTCTTCATTACCGAATCTAATTGACATGGAATTTTGGCGAGATTATTGATAGATTTCTGACGCTTCCAAATTTTTGACAAGCACTCTTGACATTAATGTAATTAATCAAATATCTAATAATGAATGTCCGCGTCAAACAGTAATAGTTATGTTGTCAGATTTTTTTTGCATACTGTACTATCGAAATTCAAAAATAAATGGTACAGTAGGAAGTTATATGTAAAGTCAATTTTTAGCCTTATGCATAGTCGCTTTAGTGGCTACTAACTAAGACCATTTTAATATCTTACTAAGAATTCCGGTATGCATAGTGGTACTAACGTTTTAACTTTAGTCGGCTACTAAATCCCTAGTAGCGTTTGAGAGCGTGTTTAAAGTGACTATTAAAGCTAACCTACAAAAAGAAAAATCGCAAACTGCCAAAACATAACGGTCCGGTACGAAAGTGGTACATTACGTACAGTGGTAATTGCGAGTAAAAATCATAACTATGAATTCATTATCTGTAAGTATACGGATAATCGGCATACAGCAATTTTATAGGTATCATTGCAACTCTGTTAAATTATGAATCATGTTCATGTTTTATCTATGATCAGGGTTACGAAAACAATTCTTTGCTATGATTGGTCATAAAATTCATGTATATATTTTGCCTAACTAAGGTACCTAAAATGCATCTTTACCAAAATTAATTATTACTACAACAATAGACCACGCAAGTGCTGTCGTCATTTTTGCGGAAGGTCAGGGATCGCGTTCCAAACAAACGGCATTTAAATTTTTTTCATAGGGTATTTCGTATTGTATTTGGAACGCGTTGCAAATTTGAAGTGAAAAGTTGTTATTTTTAAGTTAATTTTAATTGTTATTGCATTTAGGTATGAACGACGTTGTTTAAAACTGATGTTAATAATATTAGTTGTTTTATAGCACGGTTATACTTGAGTAACTAAAGTACAAAAGTGAGGTTAGATAGATATACATAATGGTGATGTGTTTTGCTCCTACTTGCAAGCATTAAGTGAAAAAAAAGGGATGCACTATTTTTATTTATCCTATAGAAGAGGCAGAATTTTCGAGGTGGAAAAAGCTTTTTTGCAGTCATTGCTAATATTTTTTTTCAAATAAAAAACATCATTGCCAAATATTTTGTTTTTAATAACTATAATATGTATATTGATATTTTGCTTACATACTTACCAAGTAACAAATGATATTAATATAGGAAGATTAATTAAAAATCGTTTTACCAAGAGTGACTATACGTTTCAAATGGCGCTTTAAATTTGTTTGGAACGTAGACCCTGACCTACCGTACAGAAAATGGCGATTTGACGTCACGCTTGCGTGGTCTATTAATAATAATCAAACTTTTCTAAAAATTTGTTCCTCTTCAAAACTAATTTTGTAAACATTACGCCATTATGACTTGATTTTTTTTGTATCCTCGCTACCGTGCACCGTTACCATGTTGCAAGCTCTTATAGTTAACCATATTTATTAATAGATTTCTTAAGAATATGAGCAGCGAAGACTTTTGGTGAAAATAACCTTAAAAACTATCTAATTCTTCATACCAAAACCTTCTTTGATATTTGATTATAGTCCTTTTAGATACAGAGACTACAGAGATTTTAAATGTTTTTTTAGGATAAATTTCAACTGTTGACAACACTGGATTTGTAGTAAATAAAATATAAACTCATACAAGCTTTGTCTCAAACAAATGTCTCAAGAAATTAATAAATTTGACGAGAACAATGCAATATCTCTGGTATATTCAAGTGATGTAAAAGACGAATTCCAGAATGTATATTATCCAGATAATAAAGTATGCATTTCTGAAACTGCTGTCGTGGATGTTAATAGAAGCAAAGATGAATTAAATGGGTATATTAGAAATGACAAACTAAGGAAATATGAAATCATTTCTGTAGATCATATCAAAACAGACTTACCGTCATCTGAAATAAATCATACTATATGCAACAATGTTAAAGTAGAAGATGTAATTAGTCCTGCTGATATACAGATTAAATTCTGTAGTGAATTGCTGTGTAAGTACATTTGTGATATCATGACAGTAATAATATCCCCCATCTACAAAACTTATTTCTTTAATGTACAGATAATCAAGTTCTTTTATTTCTAATTATATATATTTTATATAAAAATTAAATATGAATACATATATATTTATTATGAATATTGCAATCCATAATATATTTGATAATAATGCTATTCACTAATAATGTTTTTAAAACATTTTTTTATATTTGGTTTTACACACAAAATGGGAGAGAGAATCTAGTTGACCAGGAATATTTGTGTTGTTTAATAATCCAACACCCCACATATACAAAATTTGATCTTTCGATTGATCATAAACTCATTTAAACATATATTTTAAAGAACTCCCAACTCTTTTTCTATCATTTTTGTCTAAATTTGAAATGCCTTCTTTTATTTTGAAAGATTATATGAATTAATTTGTTTTAACAGTTTGTAGCCATTGCCATGAAATCTATCAGGATTATTGCACCAAATGCAGAGTACTCGTGCATATTTTGAACAAAAGACCTTTACATAATATCTACAACAGAGGAAAAGAATTACCAATATATATGTTAGAAACTAGAGAGTCATGTGGATATTTGGGAATTTTCTCTCTAAAAGTTATACCCGAGAATGTAAGATTTGGACCTTTCACTAGACTTACTTCTACAGGACTGCCTTTGAGAATAAGAGGAGGAATGTTTGTGATTAGCAATGATTACTCGGAGCATCTGAATTGGATGCAATACATCAATCCTGCCAGAAATATTTACGAACAAAATTTATTCCCATTTCAATATGAAGACAAACTATATTATTGTAGCACTCGTAGAATCCAGGAGGGTGAAGAGCTATTGGTGTATTTTGGTGAAAAATACGAAGATAATATGCTTGAAAATTCAGAAATGAATTTTGTTCCTATAGCAAAAGAGGATTTTGAAAATGTATTTGCCTGCACTTTCTGTTGTTTGGGATTCAGTTCGAACGAATATTTAGCTGAACACAAAGCTGTGTTCCATAATGAAACTAATGAAATGTTTTCTGCTGAAGGTAGGAAGAATCTATTTGATATTCAAAATTTATAGTTTTTGTGTCAATATGTTTTTGTAGTTTCCACTTTAATACAGTCGAATACAGTGAAACTCTATATAGTGAAAAACTCTTTATAGTGGAATTTTTTCAAGCCCTAGAATATTTGAATGAAATTTCATGTAAAAATCCCTGCATATGAATCTGCAAAATAGTAACACTCTATATAATAAAATATTTACCGGAATTTCATGTATAAATTTTTATGCGTTTATTGAGATTTTGGCTACTTCGGGTTTCCCATTTCTACCTAACCGTTCATAACGCTAAATCAGGTACAATAGATTTCTGTGAGAATCCCGGGGAAACCCCATTTTATATGTATGTAGTCGAGGCCTATTACATATTGCTGTGGAAAGTGGGTTTGCTTAAAAATATAGTCCACTGTTCCACCACAATATATGTCCGATCTAGCTCCAATCGATATACTCCTTACTTGAGACAGCTTGCTCCCGGGCTTTCCCTCTTTTTCTCGAGTGAAAATGTGGACAAATTAAAGAGTCAAAAAAAAGTCACACTTATACTTAACTATTTTATTAAAAAAATAAAAAGAAAAAAAAACTCTTTTCAAAGTGTAAAGAGGGCTAATGCAATATAGAACAAAAGCTTGGAGGAAAAAGTTTGTGTGGTAAAAGACACGCACACAAAGAAAAAGCCTCCTGTGAATCGCGAGCAAAAATATATCTAATGGATCATTAAGAAAATTCTCAAATTCAAAAATTTAATCAATAAGCCCCAACATTCAATTCGTAAAAAGACTAAACGTCAAAACTCGAAAATGACTTTACTCATGCGCACTAAACACAAGTATATAATCTCCCACCAACCTGATTTTCAAAAAATATATTCTAGAACAACGTGACAAAAAACTCCCTCAAAAAAATATGATAATTTTCTTAACTATCTATATTTTAAATCTACTATTAATAATAATACAAAATTACAACTAAGCACAAATATTATAGAATTATAGTGAATCGAATTTGTATAAAACTAATGTGAAAAATTCTTACGTACGCAAACTTTTTTCACATACACTAAAAAAAACTAATGCGAGAGATATCAAGTATAATTTAAATTAGTTATAACAATACGAGATAACCACCACTCGTAATAGAACGAAAATGAAATTCAAATATACATCAAGTCAAATAAGCAAGATACCGAAGTTAAATCAAATAAAATATAGAAATAAAAAATGATGTTTTTTACTTCCAACTATATCAAACAAAGAACCAAATATCTCTGACCTCAGCCGGACACATCATCGGGCATCAGGTGCATATAATTCAATATAATACCGCACAAAATTAATCTTCGGGGAAAAATCCACGGGTGTGTTCTTACGAGAATGTAAATGAAGCAATTTTACGATGGTTTCAAGTGGCCCGTACGCATCAAAACGTACCAATATCGGGAAATTTAATAAAGCATACAATTTGCTAAAGAATTTAACTGCGTTAATTTTCAAGCTAGTGAAGGGTGGTTGAGTGCCTGGAAGACTCGCAATGCAATTGTTTTCAAGAAAGTGTCCGGCGAGAGTGCCGTTAATCATGAGGACTGTGATATTTGGACTGAAACTGTTTTAAAAAGTGTATTGAAAAAGTACGAGCCAAAAAACCTTTTCAATTGTGATGAAACCAGTTTATTTTTTAAATGTTTGCCAAACAAAACTTTTGCTTTTAAAAGTTATGAATGTTTTGGTGTTAAAACAAGTAAAGAAAGGGTGACACTGATGGTTGGAGCAAACATCAATGGCTCAGAAAAATTGTAATTACTGCTGATAGGTAAAAGCAAAAATCCCCGTTGTTTAAAAAGAGTTAAATCTCTGGAGTTAGATTACGCCAGTAATAACAAGGCGATGACTTCTGAGATTTTCGAAAGATGGATCAAAGAACTGGACACGAAAATAAAAAGCCAAAAGCGGAAGATTGCTATGTTTATAGACAATTGTCCTGCACATCCAGTTACTGTAAGAAAAAATTAACGAATATTGAACTGATATTTTTTCCACCAAACACGACCTCCAAATAGCAACCTATGGACCAGGGTATTATAAAAAACATAAAACATCATTACCGAAACAGAATTTTCCACAAAATTGTTAACTAGGTGATCTAGCATGCCATGAATCTAAACCAATCCCGCGATAATCGTAAAATTGTCTAATATATTCCCTTGTTCAGTAAACCGTGTAAGCACTAGCATTGTTATGATGAAAATACCCAGCTCTCAATCCGTCATCATGCAACTCATTCGCAAATTCTTCGAGTATTGTACTGCTGCAGTAACAGTTTCTTCAAAGAAAATAGGACCAATTGATTAGTCTTCTAGACATTACAATCTCTACTCTTATTTTTATAGGATATAATTGTGTTTCATGAAATACGTACAGGTTCTCAGCCGACTATACCCTAAAATTTTATGAATTTACATAACCACTTAAATAAGACCACGTTTCATCTGAACAGAAGGTTATCCAAAATAAATTGGTTGTGCTCTAGTGTAAGCAAGATTTTTGTCAAGTTTTGCGCAAAAATAATCAACATTAATCGACAGAAAACACACCAAACGTATGAACAGAAAATGATGTTATTTTGTTAAATCCACTATAGTGCAACCAAGTAAATCTTGACTCCCTGTAAATATGTTAACTAATTTACTAACGTCTTGTCTCTCACCCCCGCCCGCCTTTAGTTTGTGTGTTTAACAGCTGTTACAGTCCCTGGTCACAAATTTACTATCATCCAAGTTCAAAATACACGTTTTATACAGCTGATAAAGTATTTCTTTGCAGTTCGTACGGCTCAAAGCGTGAACCGCAAATTGTACGTTTATCTAACACATAATTACGCGCTGTAATACTACACACGTTTGTCTTCTTAAGGTATTCTTATGCAAAATAATACAAATCTGTATAAAAACAAATTTGTATCTGTATATGAATGGACACACAGTACGTATTTACCAGCTTTTGCTTCAACTACCAGACGCATGCGTTTCTGTGTAACCACTTTGTCAATGATAGATTTACGAAGACAAAAGACTGTAGGTACACTTGCGGTCATGTAGCAAGTTTTGTCCTATCCGAAGACATCAGATAACCTCATGCCATCTGACGGACAAAACCGACCACGCCGGTGCAAAGTGTTCCTTCTCGAATAGCCAAGCTATTACTGGAAAAGAAGAAAACAAAGTGGTTACACAGAAACGCATGCGTCTGGTAGTTGAAGCAAAAGCTGGTAAATACGTACTGTGTGTCCATGCATATACAGATACAAATTTGTTTTTATACAGATTTGTATTATTTTGTATCAAAGCTTGATGTGAATTGTCGCATCTACATGTAATTTGTTTTCAAGGGTTGAGAACTAACGTTGAATTTGATTATTTTTGTACTTGTACTATCATTTCCAATGGTAGAATAATGTGTTTAATTTTAGAGCTCACCCAGTGCTCATTTTGCAAAATATATTTGGAAGCGAAGGAATATTTCGAGCACCACATGGATTATTGTCGTGAGACAAGTGCCAGGTATGATTAGTTTTTAAGCTTATACTATACGTTTATTAAAAAGGTAATAAAGGCACTTCTAAAGATTTATTTTCATTAGAAAACACACAAATATGTATTCGCATTTTCTTCAAGATTCTGATGCAACGGCAGGATGTATCTGTGAACATCTGAAAAATATTAATTAATAAGTAACATCTGGCACTTTACTGATATTCTGTTTATAAAAACAGCCTTTTAGTTGAGAGGCGGTCCAATTTTATGAAAATGCGTTCGATTATAACATGTTTCGCTGGACGATTTGGTATTCAAAAATCTAAAAACACACACACAGAGAGAGAGAGAGAGAGAGAGAGAGAGAGAGAGAGAGAGAGAGAGAGAGAGAGAGAGAGAGAGAGAGAGAGAGAGAGAGAGAGAGAGAGAAAAGTTTCCGCTTGTTTGATCTAATCTTTTCGGATCCTTTGGTCGTAGTTTAGATCATAGATCACTAATATTATGATTGTCAGAAAACAACACCGTGAATTTGTATCTTAAGTAGCCCCATTTAAAAACCATCGAAATATTTTGCTATTTTTCTCACTCTTTACACTAGTGCCCATGAATCTTTATCCAAAAGTCCAAGCATTTTCTACAGAGATGTGAAGAACTGACGGTTAATCCTCAGGATTTACTGTCAGATTTTGTTGTAGAATCCCCGTTTATCAAAGTCCCTGTACCCGACATCACACGAATAATCTGAAAAACCCTATCTTCTGGTAAGCAGTCTGATGACTAGAGCAGACCAATTTCCGTGCGCGCCATGTGCGCCGATGTGAGGATGATTGTATTTCATCAGAACTAATAAAAAGTATTCAGTATGTGTTTGGTACTTGCTTAGACTGCATGTAAGTGTAAGCATACGTAATAAAATGTCGACACATAAATCGAGAAAACGGCCGTTGTCAGACGAAGTGAATAAGTTTATTATGGATTTCCCGGACTTAATATACGATGGCTCAAAAATTAAATGTTTAGTGTGCAATACATATCTAATGTGTTGGTCAAAAACACATTGTAAAGAACACGTAAGCTGTTTGAAGCACAATAATAACAAAATTAATCGACGACAGTTTATACATGAACTATGTCTAACTATGATTGTGTGTACACTGCCGTTTACCTTGTTAAGTAATGATTCATTTATTTAATTTTGGAATAAATACGCGAATCAAACATTACCGAGCACGACAACGTTACGAAGGAATTTATCAACGGTGCGTAAACAGGTTGAAAATAAAATCAAAGCCGAACTGAAAAATAAAAAAACTGTGGTTATGTGTGGACGAAACAACTGACAGCAAAAAACAATCTGTAGTTAATGTGATGGCAGGTAATATGGAACCACATCAACCAACGTCTTCAATTCTATTAGCATCCAGACGACTAGAACAATATAATGCCGAAAAAATTTCAGAGGTGCTATTAGATACTTTGGAAAAATTTAAACTTTCGAAAGACCAAGTATTAATGTTTATGACCGATGGTGCCGCAACCATGTGTTCTGTAGGCCGGTCTCTTAGAAAATATTGTCCTAACTTGTTACATATTACTTGGAAACTCCATGCTCTACACCTTGTGGCAGAACAGGTTCGTAGATGTTATCCAGAGGTAGATGCTTTAATATCGAGTACAAAGGCAGTATTCCTGAAATCTCCAAAACGTATTCGGAAATTTCACGAATTGTGTCCCCATACCCCTGAGCCACCACAGCCGATTCTGACACGTTGGGGTACATGGTTACGGGCGGGGTTTTACTATCATGAACATTTTGAAAAAATTAAGGACGTGGTTTTGTCATTCGATCCGAAAGAAAGTGCGGCTATCAATACAAGCCAGAAAAAATTTTGAAGATGCCCAGATTAAAATGGATTTACAAAGTATTCGTGAGAATTACTTGGAACTAGAAGAAGCAATAACAAAATTAGAAAATTCGTCGCTGTCGTTAGAGGAATCACTGCAAATCGTTAAAGATGTTCACGCAGAACTGTGTGCTGTAGAAGACCCAAAAAGTGAAAGTGTTCTAATTAAATTTGAAAGTGTTTCAGACAGAAATGCAGATTTTGACACCTTAACACGTATTTGTGAGGGTACGTCTACAAATGCGTTAAGTTGCTTAAAAAAGTATTTTGATTATGTTAATAATATAGAACGCTCGTTCTCCGAATATAAACATATTTTTTCCTCACGGCGGACATGTTTTTCAGAAATAACCTTAGAAAAGCACCTGATGTTGAAAAATATACAATCGAGTTTCTCCAGTTTGTCAATCCTTGGAAGACGCTTAAAACGGTAAGTGTTTTTTTAATCCTCTGTCGTGCATACAATCACTGATTTCATACATTTTCCATTTTATTTATAGGTACATACAACGCTGCTATAATATGTACTATTCTTATTTTTCGTGTGTTTATGCATATTACTTTAATAGCAGAAAACCAAATGTATATTTAATTATTTCTGATAGAATAAATATCTCTACTTCTATACTTATATCGGTAACAAGCTCATGTTGCGTCCCTATTCTATCGCATATTCTAATATATTACGAATTACACTCCCATACCGGCGCTCATGGCGCGCACGGAAATTGGTCTGCTCTACTGATGACATAGCGTAAGGTGGATTCATCAAGAACAATTCGACCAGTATTGTTTTGGAGAAAGTTTTGAAGATGGGATTGTTAATTTTATTTAATGGAATATTTGCCGCTATTAAAATTTCACAGAATTCTTCGTTAAAATTGTCTGATTCCAACGGGTCTAATTTCCGTGTATGTGTTTGCGATGCTAAGTGACGTTTTACGTGCGATTTCTTGGCATTTTTGAACGATATTTTACAGACTTTGCAATAAATTTCGGAATCACTGGCAATGGACAAACAATCAGTATGACCCTTAATCCAACTCGCCATTGTTTCACGATGCCATTCTCTTGTTCCATATCATATCTGAAAAAGTAACTTAAACACTGTTTTAGATCTAAATAAATGAAAATTAAAAATGTATGCGTAAGTTATTGAAACTCTACGAAATTCACTGGACACTTACGTCAAAATAATTGGGAGAAGTAGATTCGATGAAACGATATTTAATAGGATCTGTTAAGAGAATTATGAAGTAATTATTTAATTAACAGTTAAAGCAATGAAAAAAAGAATCTAACTCACCGTACTTTATTTATCTTACGAAATATAAACTAATAAATAAAATAATTTTTAAAAACTCACGCTATCTACGCCCACGAAGAAAGGAATTTAACTGTTATATCGAAGTATTTGCGTCACAATTCAACGACAAAAAACAGATGTGCGGTTAACCTAATGAATAGTGCTATTCAATAACTGAGTGTTGTACTTAGCGATGGTATAGACTATATCTATGGTCCATCGTAATTTCGGCCTGATGCGTTCGGTCTCTATTCATGACCTACAAGAAATGCAGTATTTTCTTTTCTGGAATAAATGACTAATCCCTTATTACTAAACTACTCAAAAATGAATAAGGAATTTTTACTTTTTTGTATTTTTTAGATAGTATGGATAAATATTTGTAGTGTATTATATTAGATACATAATTGTACACAACAATTTAAAATTTTCAAGTATATTTATTCAGAAAAATCGTTAGATTACTAGGAAATGATCAAAAATGAAATAAGCAACATTTTTAACAATAGCTAAAATAAACATTTTTCTGTAACAATTAATTCTAAAATCGTGTATAGTGGCCACGGACATCTCTCACAGCTGTACATCTTCGGGGCATACTCATAATGCAATTATTAATGTGTTCTTGTGACACTCTTCTCCAACACGGCGGTAAAATTTCCCGCAAGTGTTGCACGTTAACTGGGGGTGGATTATGTTCGTTGAGCTGTTCTTGAAGTCTGTCCCAAATGTGCTCAATTGGATTCAAGTCGGGAGACGTTGGTGGTAAAGGTAGATGGTTAATATGGAGGTCATTTATTGCTTGCATTACAATTTGTGCACGATGAGGTCTTGCATTATCATCAATAAAAACCATGTTTTCATCCACAGCCTCACGAAAGTCGGCCACATATTGCCGAATAATGTCATCTCTGTATATGTGTCCATTGACATTGTTTTCAAAGAGATGGAGGTTCGTACGTCCATTCAAACTAATGCCCGCCGACACCATGATACCACCGCCGCCAAAAGGCACCATAGCGTTTGTAAACTCGCGTCTATAACGGTCTCCTCGAGTTCTCCAGACCCTTACTCTATGATTATCACTAAATAAGCAGAATCTGGATTCATCGGTGTATAAACCATGCTCCCATTGAAAATTTTCTGCTAGTCGTTGGTTAACCCAAGTTCTTCTAGCCATTCTATTGGCATTAGTTAATTTTGGGCGTCTCACATGCCTGCAGCTATGAAGATCCATTTCCCTCAGACGGTTTCTGATGGTTTGATCCGAAACTCTAACTCCAGTGGCGGCACGTAACTGTGTTTGCAACCATACAGCACTTCTAAACGGATTCATCCTTGTCTGAATTCGTATGTAGCGGTCTTGTCTCTGATTTGTTTTCCTCTCAGATCCACTACCGGGTCTTCTCCTTGCAGATCCTACCTGTTGGAATCTTGTTAGAGCCCTACTAACAACACTTGGAGACACATTAAAGATTGCGGCAATTTCTGCTCCAGATTGCCCTCGCTGATGCAATAACGCAATTAAATCAAAAGTTTCTTTATTTAAATGACGTCTTGGCATCGTGAAAATGTGAAATGACGTTTAAAATGAATAATACTTGTCAAAAAATGCGATTTTTATAATTTTGTATTCTAAATTAATTTAAGGTTAAAATACAAGATTCAATATTTTATCACACAGAAAAGACATTTACCAAATAAAATGTCCACAAACGACTGTGGGCCTTCTAATTTATCTATAGTTTGAGAAAATACGTTAAATTTAATCGAATTAATTAGATCTGTTAAAAAAATATCTAATTCCCTATTCATTTTTGAGTAGTTTATGTTTGATCATGTTATTACTTAAAAGGTTTTAAAATATAACTCTGATTCCTTTGATTTCAGAAACTGCGTACTTGACTTTCGGGAGGTTCGCCAGAATTACGTAGAAACGCGTTCATCTCTAAGAAGGAAGCGTGGAATATACAACGCCAACTTCAGGCACCTCACTAACGAGCATTGCAAGGTAAAAATGTACAAATGTGGAATTTGCCACGGAAGATACAAGGCGAAGGAATCTCTCAAGACGCACGTGGAAAAAATTCATGCTGACGATGTAAAAAGAGATGTCCTAAAATACTCTACGTTTGACTATTCCAAAGCTAATATTAAAAATATAAAAGAGGGATCTCCACATGATGGTGAAAAAGAATGTCAACCCTTGAAACGCAATTTGCAAACAATCAACAGATGTCACATGAAATCAATTATAAAAATCAAACATCTGAACAGGGGCAAATATAAGTGCGAAAATTGCGAGTTTAAGACATATTACAGGACTTACTTACAAATGCACATGAAAACGAAACATTTTATGGAAAGTAATTATAAATGCATGGACTGTGAATACAAGACAAGTCGCAAGTCAGACTTAGGAAGACACATAAAAGCAGTACATTTAAAACTTAAGGACTATAAATGCCCAGTGTGTAAATATCAGACGAACATCAAGGTAAATTTAGAAAGACACATGAAGGCAAAACATCTTAAATTACGCAATTATAAATGCTTGGAGTGTGAATACAAGGCAAATCGCAAGTCAGATTTGGAACAACACATAAAGTCAAAACATCTTAAATTACACGATTATAAATGCATGGATTGTGTGTACCAGACGAACTTCAAGAACGATTTAGAAAAACACATAAAGACAAAACATCTGAAAGTAAGTGATCATAAATGCATGGAGTGTGAATACCAGACGAACTTCAAGTCAAATTTAGAAAGCCACATGAAGGCAAAACATCTTAAATTAAGGGATTATAAATGTATGAAGTGTGACTACAAGGCTAATCGCAAGGCGCAATTAGAAAATCATATGAAAGTAAAACATCTTAAAATAAGGGATTTTAAATGCATTGATTGTGAATACCAAACGAACTCGAAGTCAAATTTGGAAAGACATATAAAGTCAAAACATCTTAAATTAAGGGATTATAAATGCACGGAGTGTGAATACCAGACGAGCTTGAAGTCAAGTTTAGAGGGACACGTGAAAGCAAGACATTTGAAGCAAAGGAATTATAAATGCATGGAGTGTGAATACCAGACGAACTTCAATGCAGGTTTAGAAAGACACATAAAGAAAAAACATCTTAAAGCGGTTGTCTTACAATCGTAATTTTCTTAATAAAACTGACTACATAATAATACTAATGAGATAACCTAATATTGATAAATAAATAAGCAAATTAACTTTAATGCCTAACTAGGGGATAAACCTTAAAAAATCTAGTAAATACAATGTGAAAAACTCAAGAACATAAATTTAAGAAAAAATAAAATAAAAAGAATGAATTATCTGAAAAAATTGAATATTGACATGTTATGGATAGTCTATGAGGTTATTATAAAAAATTTAAACCCAGAAACGATTAAACCGAGAGAAAATTCTTCAATATAAAAAAAATGGACGAGTTGCCTTAATGGTACATTAGCAAAATCCTCTTTGCTTACTATTAAAACTAAAAGAAGACTCCTATTAAAAAAGATATACCATAGAATTCTATTGTAAAGCTTCGTAATGTAAAAAATCCCAACTCCATTAAACAAAATAATGCCCATATCTACCACTGAGAGAAGAACAAACAGTTATAAATCAAAGAAAGAACCAAAATACCCACTAACCAGCCAACAAAATTAACATCCGAACAGAATTAATAGACATCGGGATTTTCCACACAAACTGAAGAAAAATTTTCACCTAAAAAATAAATAAAATAAAACAATAATAGGCTTAAATTACTCAGGAGGGGCTCAATTTACAAAACGAAGAGGAATAATAAACATGATAAGAATTTAAGAATTAAGAAATACTGAAAAAACAAGCCTATCAACGCGAGGAAACGTACAGACGACCGTTTCGTTCTAATTGGAACTTCTCAATGCACGGCATTCCCTTTCGATGACGACCTTGCTTTTTCATTTCTATACTTTCTGTATATATAGTTAACATTTGGAATTTACTGCAAGTGAGAATTAATGAATATTAAATCACATTCTTACATGTAAATGTCGACTTATTTAATGCGTATAAATCTACAATCCGTCAAACTAAGTTTGTACTAGTATGCAGAACACACTCTTTCGCGACAACGAACTTCCTGGTAGTTAGGTTAATTAAGAATTAAGAAATACTGAAAAAACAAGCCTATCAACGCGAGGAAACGTACAGACGACCGTTTCGTTCTAATTGGAACTTCTCAATGCACGGCATTCCCTTTCGATGACGACCTTGCTTTTTCATTTCTATACTTTCTGTATATATAGTTAACATTTGGAATTTACTGCAAGTGAGAATTAATGAATATTAAATCACATTCTTACATGTAAATGTCGACTTATTTAATGCGTATAAATCTACAATCCGTCAAACTAAGTTTGTACTAGTATGCAGAACACACTCTTTCGCGACAACGAACTTCCTGGTAGTTAGGTTAATTAAGAATTAAGAAATACTGAAAAAACAAGCCTATCAACGCGAGGAAACGTACAGACGACCGTTTCGTTCTAATTGGAACTTCTCAATGCACGGCATTCCCTTTCGATGACGACCTTGCTTTTTCATTTCTATACTTTCTGTATATATAGTTAACATTTGGAATTTACTGCAAGTGAGAATTAATGAATATTAAATCACATTCTTACATGTAAATGTCGACTTATTTAATGCGTATAAATCTACAATCCGTCAAACTAAGTTTATACTAGTATGCAGAACACACTATTTCGCGACAACGAACTTCCTGGTAGTTAGGTTAATTAAGAATTAAGAAATACTGAAAAAACAAGCCTATCAACGCGAGGAAACGTACAGACGACCGTTTCGTTCTAATTGGAACTTCTCAATGCACGGCATTCCCTTTCGATGACGACCTTGCTTTTTCATTTCTATACTTTCTGTATATATAGTTAACATTTGGAATTTACTGCAAGTGAGAATTAATGAATATTAAATCACATTCTTACATGTAAATGTCGACTTATTTAATGCGTGTAAATCTACAATCCGTCAAACTAAGTTTGTACTAGTATGCAGAACACACTCTTTCGCGACAACGAACTTCCTGGTAGTTAGGTTAATTAAGAATTAAGAAATACTGAAAAAACAAGCCTATCAACGCGAGGAAACGTACAGACGACCGTTTCGTTCTAATTGGAACTTCTCAATGCACGGCATTCCCTTTCGATGACGACCTTGCTTTTTCATTTCTATACTTTCTGTATATATAGTTAACATTTGGAATTTACTGCAAGTGAGAATTAATGAATATTAAATCACATTCTTACATGTAAATGTCGACTTATTTAATGCGTATAAATCTACAATCCGTCAAACTAAGTTTGTACTAGTATGCAGAACACACTCTTTCGCGACAACGAACTTCCTGGTAGTTAGGTTAATTAAGAATTAAGAAATACTGAAAAAACAAGCCTATCAACGCGAGGAAACGTACAGACGACCGTTTCGTTCTAATTGGAGCTTCTCAATGCACGGCATTCCCTTTCGATGACGACCTTGCTTTTTCATTTCTATACTTTCTGTATATATAGTTAACATTTGGAATTTACTGCAAGTGAGAATTAATGAATATTAAATCACATTCTTACATGTAAATGTCGACTTATTTAATGCGTATAAATCTACAATCCGTCAAACTAAGTTTGTACTAGTATGCAGAACACACTCTTTCGCGACAACGAACTTCCTGGTAGTTAGGTTAATTAAGAATTAAGAAATACTGAAAAAACAAGCCTATCAACGCGAGGAAACGTACAGACGACCGTTTCGTTCTAATTGGAACTTCTCAATGCACGGCATTCCCTTTCGATGACGACCTTGCTTTTTCATTTCTATACTTTCTGTATATATAGTTAACATTTGGAATTTACTGCAAGTGAGAATTAATGAATATTAAATCACATTCTTACATGTAAATGTCGACTTATTTAATGCGTATAAATCTACAATCCGTCAAACTAAGTTTGTACTAGTATGCAGAACACACTCTTTCGCGACAACGAACTTCCTGGTAGTTAGGTTAATTAAGAATTAAGAAATACTGAAAAAACAAGCCTATCAACGCGAGGAAACGTACAGACGACCGTTTCGTTCTAATTGGAACTTCTCAATGCACGGCATTCCCTTTCGATGACGACCTTGCTTTTTCATTTCTATACTTTCTGTATATATAGTTAACATTTGGAATTTACTGCAAGTGAGAATTAATGAATATTAAATCACATTCTTACATGTAAATGTCGACTTATTTAATGCGTATAAATCTACAATCCGTCAAACTAAGTTTGTACTAGTATGCAGAACACACTCTTTCGCGACAACGAACTTCCTGGTAGTTAGGTTAATTAAGAATTAAGAAATACTGAAAAAACAAGCCTATCAACGCGAGGAAACGTACAGACGACCGTTTCGTTCTAATTGGAACTTCTCAATGCACGGCATTCCCTTTCGATGACGACCTTGCTTTTTCATTTCTATACTTTCTGTATATATAGTTAACATTTGGAATTTACTGCAAGTGAGAATTAATGAATATTAAATCACATTCTTACATGTAAATGTCGACTTATTTAATGCGTATAAATCTACAATCCGTCAAACTAAGTTTGTACTAGTATGCAGAACACACTCTTTCGCGACAACGAACTTCCTGGTAGTTAGGTTAATTAAGAATTAAGAAATACTGAAAAAACAAGCCTATCAACGCGAGGAAACGTACAGACGACCGTTTCGTTCTAATTGGAACTTCTCAATGCACGGCATTCCCTTTCGATGACGACCTTGCTTTTTCATTTCTATACTTTCTGTATATATAGTTAACATTTGGAATTTACTGCAAGTGAGAATTAATGAATATTAAATCACATTCTTACATGTAAATGTCGACTTATTTAATGCGTATAAATCTACAATCCGTCAAACTAAGTTTGTACTAGTATGCAGAACACACTCTTTCGCGACAACGAACTTCCTGGTAGTTAGGTTAATTAAGATGTAAGAATGTGATTTAATATTCATTAATTCTCACTTGCAGTAAATTCCAAATGTTAACTATATATACAGAAAGTATAGAAATGAAAAAGCAAGGTCGTCATCGAAAGGGAATGCCGTGCATTGAGAAGTTCCAATTAGAACGAAACGGTCGTCTGTACGTTTCCTCGCGTTGATAGGCTTGTTTTTTCAGTATTTCTTAATTCTTAATTAACCTAACTACCAGGAAGTTCGTTGTCGCGAAAGAGTGTGTTCTGCATACTAGTACAAACTTAGTTTGACGGATTGTAGATTTATACGCATTAAATAAGTCGACATTTACATGTAAGAATGTGATTTAATATTCATTAATTCTCACTTGCAGTAAATTCCAAATGTTAACTATATATACAGAAAGTATAGAAATGAAAAAGCAAGGTCGTCATCGAAAGGGAATGCCGTGCATTGAGAAGTTCCAATTAGAACGAAACGGTCGTCTGTACGTTTCCTCGCGTTGATAGGCTTGTTTTTTCAGTATTTCTTAATTCTTAATTAACCTAACTACCAGGAAGTTCGTTGTCGCGAAAGAGTGTGTTCTGCATACTAGTACAAACTTAGTTTGACGGATTGTAGATTTATACGCATTAAATAAGTCGACATTTACATGTAAGAATGTGATTTAATATTCATTAATTCTCACTTGCAGTAAATTCCAAATGTTAATGATAAGAATTTATTTGAAATTTTGGAAAAGATGACGAGAGATTTTTTAAATTCGAAAAGTAAAGTCAATTATATTAGGATAACATTTACTGAAAGGGCATAAATCATAAATAACAATATTATAACATCAAACACAACATTAATGCAACAATTAAATGGAATTTTTGAAAAATATAACAATTTTGACAGATTAATTAATATTTAAAATAAAAATATTAATTAAAATAATTACCTGGACAGTTATAAGAAAAATAGGGCTGATATTCAATGTTAGTGTAAACAGTAACATTTATTATGTATAGGTTGGCAATGCCGTTTATATAGTTACTTTTTAGTATTACGATCAGTGTTGTTCCGTCTACCGATTTTTCGGTAGATCTACCGATTTTTCTAAACTTCTACCGATCTATCGATGAAGCCATCATATCTACCGATTTTTAAACGAATAAGAAAAAAAAATAAAATTGTGCTAAAACTGTTTATATTCATGTAAATAATACGTGTTAATGTAAATATTTATATTTATAGGGTTTTTTTTTTAATGTATAATAAAGAATAAAAATACAATATAATAAATTACTACTATAATGGCATTCATCTTTAATCTATGACTATAATAAATAGAAAATTAAAACAGGCAAGCAATTTTATGAGTAGGGACAGTAATAAACGCTACTATGGATTGTAGTCGATATAATGCTTGAATTCAAAGGCAACAATTATGTATGTCGGTAGGTATTTATTTGCACGCTTCTCAAGCGCTCTTTATTCTAAATAAAGGGACTATTCTGGTTAAAAATTATCTTAAAGAAACATTGTTTTTCAAATAAAAATACTTATTCCCCCGAAAATAATTATTTCAAAATACTACAACAATGAAATAATCCTTTTCATTCGAACAAATGAATGAATGAAATAAATACAACATATCATTCAATAATTAATAAAAGCGATATCTATTTGGTTATTTGCTTATTTCTATAAGTTTAAAACAGTGGGGCATCTTGAGTGAAGGGTTTGTTTCTGTTTTTGCATTTAAAATTTGAAATCAGTATCCTATATAGGTGTCACTTGATTTTTTTTAAAATTAATATACCTAGTGTTAAAATATGGGTAGTGACAGTGACTGTGAACAAGCCGGCCCAAGTAATATAGCAAAAAAAATAAAATATTCCCAAAATTATAAGGAAGATTGGGAAAAAAAGCTGGAAGACTTTGAGAGATGGCTTTCTAGAAGTAAAAAGGGAAAAAATTTTGCAAGATGTAAGATCTGCAGTAAAGACATTAATATTTCTAGCGGAAAAGATTCTCTAATGAAACACAGTTTTTCGATAATTCATAAACATACAGCAAGGATGATGCGCAAACAGCCGCGTTTAACCGAATTTTCAGCAGGTATGGCAGAATCGGCGCAAATAAAGAATAATATTGCCGAAGGTATGATTATTTAAATTATTTCATGTTTACAATAATTTTAATTATCCTGGTTTTAGCCGAGATCCGCTTGTCTGCATTTATTGCAGAACATAATTTGCCATTTTTTGGTAATGGATCATTTGCCAAAATTAATAGCTAACATTTGTCCCGATTCAAAGATTTCTCAAGGCATATCGTGCGCCAGAAAGAAAACCACAGCTATTGTTCGAAATGTCATAGGTGCTGAATGTTTCGAAAATATATGTGAGGATATTAAATATAATAAATTTTCCCTTATTATAGACGAGTCTACAGATCGCTCAACGATAAAACATCTTTGTCTCGTCGTCAGGTATGCAAAAGATAATTTAATCAGATACTGTTTTTTTGCTCTTGTGAAATTAGATAGTGCGAATGCGGAATCTTTATATAATCATGTTATAAATACATTTGTCTCAAATTCTGTTCCTTATAAAGATAATATGATTGGCTTTGCTTCTGATGGAGCAAATGTAATGATGGGAAGACATCATTCCGTTACAACATTACTAAAAAAAAGATATACCGAATTTATTTGTCATGAAGTGCATCTGCCACTCATTTCACTTAGTTGTTTCATACGCATGCGAAAAATTGCCAAATTTCCTTGAAAACTTAACAAGAAATATTTTTAATTACTTCAACTCTAGTCCAAAAAGAATCAGCGAATTCCAAGAGTATCAATTATTTTGCAGTGTTAAAATCCACAAAATTTTACACCCGTCCCAAAGCAGATGGTTATCGGTTGATTCAGCTATTAAACGAATTGTAGAACAATACAATCCGCTCAGATTATATTTTTCCACTGCTGTTGCAGATGGCGATGTCTCAACAGCTGAAAACATACTCGATCATTTAAATAATCCGCTAACCAAAGTCTTTCTATTATTTCTAGATTATGTTTTGCCACTCTTCAATAGTCTAAATCGTGAAATGCAATCACAATCGCCAAAACTTTACACTTTATATAATAGTGTATCCAATATTTTTCGAACAATTTGTGACTGTTTCCTAAAACGTAACTATTTATTATCTACAGCATTAGAAAACATTGAATTTAAAAATCCACATAATTATCAAGCATTATAAGATCTGTATTTAGGAGCAAATGTTAGAATTTATCTACAAGAAGGTAAATTGAGTTCAGAACAAATAAAATATTTGGATTTTTACGTTGAAAGTTGTTCACAAATCACGACTAGATTTCCACTAAAAAACAACCCACTGAAAAAATTTAATTTCATTGACCCCGAGATAGTAAAAAGCGGAACTATAAGTTAAATAGCATTACTTTTTCCGAATTTAATACCACAAAACGAACTTGAAAATTTAGATAGCGAATGGAGGCAATTACGAAATTACACAGAACGCCAAAATTTCAGCACAGATATGTTGGAATTCTGGGCTAGTGTCAGGGCAATAAAACGTGGTGATGAATCGAATGTCTTTCCATTATTATGTAATTTTATTCAAAATTTGTTGTGTTTACCACATTCTTCCGCAAATGTGGAACGAATTTTTTCCTCCATCAATTTAATGAAAACTAAACAACGTACTAAATTAAGCACGGAAACAGTCACAGGACTTCTTCATAGTAAGACATATATAAATAAAAATAGCTGTTTCAATTTTAAAATAGACAAAAAATTGATATTGAAAATAAATGAAGAAACAATAAAAAATATACCTGATGACGAGTAGAGTTTATTAACTATTATTATTATTAACGTCATTAGTTTTATAAAACATGTATATAATAATATAAGTTATTGTTAGTGTGCTTCATATATATTTACATTTTTATTATATTTACTAGTTATATGATACTATTAATAACTATTATTATATGTATTTTAGAAATTAAAATTGTTTTGATATAATTGTTTGATTTTAAACTAATGATAAAAAATCTACCGAATTCTACCGAATTTTCACGAACCATTCTACCGATTATCTCAACAGGTCACGGAACAACCCTGATTAAGATGTTAGTCAGTGTATGTATGTGCCCGTACAATAAATGGCATCTAAACAGTGAATATTCGTTTTATTTAGATGTAAAAATAAAATAAGCCAGTGAGGCTTACAATTCAGGTGTGGGGTAAAGCCACGATAGTATAGGAAGGTCTGATGTGACCAGGATACTCGTGTGGTGATACCGAAGATTTTTCACAGTTCGTAGTAGCGTTGGCTGAGACAAAAGACGGTTTAGAAAATGGATGCCGTGGGCGGTGCGAATACAATGTTGGCGGGAAAAGGTCCAGCGTTGAACACGGAGTCAAATAACTGTACAAGAAATAGTACAAATAGTTGTGGCTACTTTGGGAGAGCAAGCTACAAACAGATTGTCAAGTTCGGAGATAGGTGCAATGATACCGGAATTTGGAAGAGGAGTTGAGGATGCTTCAACATGGGTTCAGAGAATAGAGGCAAGCAGTCACATAATCTGAATAATAGAATCATAATGCCGATCCTTATCAGCAAACTTAAGGGTGCTGCATTGGCATGGATTTATTCCAAACCGGAATATGCGTCGTGTACATATGCAGACCTGAAGATTAAAATTACTACAATATTTAGTTGCAGAGAAAGTTGTATGATATTAATGCGTAGGTTTGATGGTAGAAAATGGAAAAGAAATGAACCTTTTTTTAATTATTATCAGGACAAAGTAGTGTTAGGCAATAAACTGGACATGTCTGAGAGCGATCTTGTTTCCTATATGATTGATGGGTTTGACAATGGGATTTTGCAGTCACAGGCAAGGATGGCACGGGTTACATCTCTGGCAGATCTTCTGGATGTCATGCGAAACTTGTCAAGCAATGAACGACATTGTGCTAGGTCGAGCACAAGTTCATATCCAACTGTTGTTCCGGCACCTAGTGCTTCGAAGAAAATTGTGAAGTGTTTCAATTGCAGGGAGGAAGGTCATTATGCATCTGCGTGCCAGCAGGTTAGGAAGAAATTATGTTTTAAATGCAATGAAGAGGGACATTTCAAAAGTGAATGCCCGAAGAGGAAGACAAACCACCGTGAACCTGATAGTACAACCCTATTGGTAGAGCAAGAACCAAGAATCGCACCTGCTTACCAGGTACCCATTGGTTTTAATTTTGGTAATGGATAATTCAAATCGTTGGCAATTCTCGATAGTGGTAGTGGAATATCGTTGATAAAAGACGAATATGTTCCTAGCAATCAAGTGAGTCCATATTTATGTCCGATTAGTTTTACTGGTATTAACAACTCAAAATTGAAAATTGTGGTTTTGTATACACATGATGTTAAAATTAATGGTATTGTTATGTCTATTGTTTTTCATGTCGTTAGTAATGATTTAATGAGTTATGATTGTCTACTGGGTAGAGATTTTATTTCTAGTTCATTAATTAATGTTAAGTTTAATGGCAATAATGTTATTGTTGAAAATGTGAGTAATCCTGGGATTGTGGATGAATTGTTGCTTGTTGATCTGTATGACAATGATATTTCAGATACAGAACTAAATATTGGCAATGTTAGTTTTAAGCAAAGATTGGAATTAATTAACATGTTTAATTTGAAATATGTTCAGCCTGAGCGTAGTGACAGTATTGATGCAGATTTTGTTGCAAATATTAGAGTTGAACAAAATCACAATCCTTTCTTTTATAGACGGCGTCGATTATCTTATGTTGATAAGCATGCTGTTAACGAAATTATTAATAGAAAGCTTTTACCAAAATTTAAGGGACCATATGTTATTTCTAAGTGTTTAGGTAATGACAGATATGTTGTAAAGGATGTCGATGGATTTCAGTTAGCACATACACCATTTGAAGGTATTTACGAGTCATCACGTATGAAACCCTGGTCAAGTAATAATCCATCCACATCCACTAGTGTTTAACATCTGACTATTGTATACTTTGACTTTTAAATTTGGCGCGGCCTGATCAGGTGATCAGTGTTGTCAGGATAGGCCGAGTTGTAAACAGTAACATTTATTATGTAAAGGTTGGCAATGCCGTTTATATAGTTACTTTTTAGTATTAAGATGTTAGTCAGTGTATGTATGTGCCCGTACAATAAATGGCATCTAAACAGTGAATATTCGTTTTATTTAGATGTAAAAATAAAATAAGCCAGTGAGGCTTACATTAGTTTCATCAAATTCCAAAAAGGCATTTGAGAATTAAGAAGTATTCAAAAAAACGTATCGCTTTTGTTTATACTGAAAATGGTATAAAAGCCAGATACCGAAAAAGTTAAAGGATTCATTGCTTTTACACTTGAAGAGTAAACACGTACTTCGTGTTGTCAAAGTTATTTTGATTTTGAAATAGGCGAACACATAAATAGTATGAATTAAGTGTGATACAAATAAAATAAAGATAACAATCAAAGAGGTTAGATACCGCCTAAATATAAATACGAGAATCAGAAAGAAGATTCCTAGAAGAAAGGAGTCATCTATTATTTTACGTATACAGGGTAATAGAATTTAATGTATCATATTAGGGTTTTGTCCGATTTTCTGTGAATTATTATTCGTTATCTTACAAAAGATTTCCAAATCTTAAGAATTAATTATAACTTTGTAATTTATCGACACCAACGTAGTGTCAACCTTAACGTTATAATTGCATTGTGAATTTTTTTTGTTTGGTATCGCGATCTTAAAGTGTAGATTTACTATTTTCTTATATTTAATAATTTAATTAGTATACTGAATATACAAGAATCTCGATGTGAAATTTGTCGAAAGATCTTTAGATAAATTAACCACTAATTTATTATCTAGGCTAAGTATACCATTTACGTATTTATGGCTTAATGATTTACAGACATCTTTTTGCGTAATTTGCATCACTTTTAATTTTACTTTTCTAAGTTCATTAATATACTTTACTGTTACTTCAACTTAACGTCAGTAGTTAATTGCATATTAAATGTACATTAAAATGATTGATTTTTTTGTCAAAATTATTATACTGGGTAAGCCATTTACTCGGTGTCGTTTATTTTAATTCATTTTTTTTGTATTCATTAAAACATGTTTGTCAACGAAATTGTCGAATTATATTTCATTATTTTATTGTGGCTTGTAAGCTTTACTTAGATTTTGCACCATTTTGTCCTGTGAATTTAATTTAGTGCAGCGTTGTTCAACTTATGTGCTTATTGATTTTTTCCTTGTTTTGTTTTCTTGTTGATAAACTATTTCTTGTTATTGTTATATTTTAGTGTTTTATTGTTATGCTAGCTATTGTCCACGTATTTACCTTCGATTTAGTTACTGTTGGCGATGTCTGTGTTTGCTGTACGGGCTTGAAAGCATAAACACGGTAGCGCCTATTATAAAGGAACCTCCCCTACCTCGCCTCTCAACTGTGTTAGTCTCTAAGCCGAAGATCTTCGGGGGCAATCGTGTTGTTGAGTAAGTTGGTAAGTTATTAGGTAGTACGTTGTGCAAAAAAAAAACGCATCAAAAAGTCAGAAAAAGCTCTAAATTGGCATCAAAAAAATAATAGACATTAAAATTCAAAAAAGGCGTAAAAAAATTTGGTCATATTTTATTTATTTTTGTCTGATTCGTACAGCTTTTAAAATATATTTTTATTCTAAATATAAGCATATTTTTTTATAAATCCGATCTTTAAAAATGATAAATAAATAATTTTCTCGAAATAACCGACAATTTTGCATTGGGGTAAATACGTATTACCACCTCTCAATAACGGAGCCTCTATAATGATGAAATTGTATAAATTTTACAAATAAATTTATTATATAATTAATAATAATATTTAGTTTTTTATTCGATAAAATATGTACCTTTTATTTTTTGAATTTAATTTACATTTTTGTTATTGTTAATGCTTTCTTTAAAATAGAAAAGGTGTTAATAACGGGTGTTCAGAAACATTCGAAGTTAAGTGGGCTCTGAACAAAAAATCGTATATCTTTACTTAAGTATCTGATTTGTAATAATTATTAAATGTCAACTGTTGTCTGTCAAAAATCAATTTATCTCAGACATGACTTCATATTTTCAAGGACTACTTTGAGTTCGAATGTTTCTGAACACTCGTTATAACCAAATATTATTTAAGGTTACAGAGTTATTAATGTCATATATACTTGACTATAAATTTAATGGTTGAATTTATTAGGTACTCTTATTTTTTGAAATTCGTCTTTCAATAAATAGAAGTAATTAATAGATTCCACATAAATTAAAATTTCGTAAATTTTGTAACGTCACACATTCGTTTTGATTAGTTTTCGCACTTTTGTTAGATGGCGCTTTACTGCATCAAAGTTAAATAAGTTATATTCGATATTGACGTTCCAGATTATGTTATTTTTTATGTCAATGATTGCTAACTTATTTAAAGAACTTACCTTAAGAATTAAAAATGTCTCAAGAAATTATTAAATTTGAAGAGAATAATACAATATCTTTAGAAAATTCAAGTCATGTAAAAGAAGAATTCCAGGATGTATATTATCCAGATAATAAAGTATGGCTTTCTGAAACTACTATCACAGATACTATTAATATAAGCAATAATGAATTAAATGGGTATATTAGGAATGACAAAATAAAATATGAAATGCTCTCTGTAGAACATATCAAAATAGACTTACCTGAACTGCCAAGTAAGTGTATTTGAGTTCTTACAACAGTAATTATATTCCAACCATATCTACGAAACTTATTGCATTAAATGTACTCATATTAGACTTTATTATTACTAATTATTATGAATATATATTTATTGTGAATATTGTAATTCATTATCATGGTATAAATGTTTGATAATCATACTATTCAAAAATATAACAAATTAATTGGTTTTCAAACCTTTTTTATATTTGATTTTACAAACAAAATATGAGAGAGAATCTAATTGATTAGGAATATTTGTGTTATTTAATAATTCAACACCCCATTTCTTATACAAAATAAGTTGATCGTAAACTTATATATACATATATTTTAAAAACTTCTAACTCTTTTTCTAACATTTTTGTTTAAGATTGAAATGCTTTCTTTTATTTGAAAAGATTGTATGAATGAATTTGTTTTAACAGCCTGTAACCATTGCCATGAAGTCTATCAGGACTATTGCACCAAATGCAGAGTGCTCATGCATATTTTGAACAAAAGACCTTCTCATAGTACATATAACAGAGTAAAAGAATTACCAACATATATGTTAGAAGCTAGAGAGTCATATGAATATTTGGGAATTTTCTCTCTCAAAGTTATCCCTGACGATGTAACATTTGGTCCTTTTACTGGACTTAATTCTACAGAACTGCCTTTGAGAATAACAGGAGGAAGGTTCGTGATTAACGACGATCAATCGAAGCATCTGAATTGGATGCAATACATCAATCGTGCCAGAAATATTGACGAACAAAATTTATTACCATTTCAATACGAAGGCAAACTATATTATTGTAGCACTCGTAAAATCCAGGAAGGTGAAGAGCTGTTAGTGTATTTTGGTGAAAAATACCAGAATAGTCTGCTAGAAAATATAGAAATAGATTTTGTTCCCATAAAAAAAGAGGATATTGAAAATGTATTTGCCTGCACTTTCTGTTGCTTGGGATTTAGATCGAAGGAATATTTGGCTGAACACAAAGCTGTGTTTCATCATGAAACTAATGAAATGTTTTCTGTTGAAGGTAAGAAGATTTATTTTAACTTTTAAAATCAATAGTTTGTATATCATGATGTTAAACTTCCACTCATGTAATAACACTTCTTAGTTTCTCCTTTAGTAGTTCCAATGGAGTTATAGTAATTGTAACTTTTCAGTTCATCTTCAATGCTGCTTGGGTAATAATACAACTAGATATAATGAGTATTATTTATTAAATATTATCTTTTTCATTATACTGTGTGTAAATGCGTCCCAGTCAACTTAACTTCCCTGATATGTTTATTCATTGTATAGTGTAGCATTTGATTGGATAAGTAGGTGTGGTCTACACATACATATTGCCTATGCACTCTTATTTCAACACAGAAATGCCTATTGATAGGTCGCAAGTAGGTGTTGTGTACACATACGTATTGGGTATACACATAGGACCAGCTCTCAACGGGCCATACCCGGCAATAAGTGGCAACAGCGATCCCCCCTACGCGCAGTAGCATTACTATACATTGCAGAGTTATGAATTTAGTAAGACTTAAACCGCGCAAGGATATAGTCGTTTGCATATTCGTTCTGTATACGTAATTTGCACATTTGTTTCAGATATAATAAGGTCGTTATATCTCCAAGTTATTATTATTGTATTCTTAGCTGCTACGGTAAAGTAATTTTAAGTAATAAAAAAACAATAACGTTTTCTAAAAGATAAAAGTAAAAAAAATCAATAATTCTGCAAAATAAGTTTTAATTCTAAGAAAGTCACTAAATATAGGATTCGAAAATACCGCCCTCTCTCCCCAAACAATAGCCGAGCCTATTGTAAAACTCCCGCCTCACTCCCTCGAGATTTCTAGGGGTTATTGTCTCGAAAATTCTAAACAGTTGAACTTGCAACTGTTGCAACCTTTACGTTTGCACAGCTAGATACGAATGACCGGCAATCTATTGCTCTCGATCATCGGACTTATGTATGCGCACGCGGAGTGGCATCGTACATACGTTGCCACATCGCTTTACTTTCCATACGTATATTGTTGCGTAGGCCCGTAGCGGGTTGGACCTATCGGTATACTCGTCTTTCAACACAGACGCCTGGTGTACTGCCGGGGTATCGTTTACCTCTCCGTCGTTCTTTCACCACATTTCCGTACGGTATAACAAATTTAAGATTGAAACGGATTTATCGTGGTGTTATTTGGTGAAATTTGGATTTGAGCATTTCAGACCAACTTTCTAATTTTTTTAAATTTTCTTGCAAATCTTTTACTTTCCCTTTCTCTCTATCTGTGGGTCCCTGTCTCTCTCCATTCCTTGTTCAATTGTGATCTTCCTCTGCGCCACTTTCTTCAGGGATTCCCGTAATAGTATAACTAAGAATCGCACGTAAAACTTCACTTAGCATCGTAAACACGACAATTTTAACGGAGAAATCTGTGAAACTTTAATGGCGGCAAATATTCCATTAAATAAACCTAACAATCCCGCCTTCAAAACATTTCTCCAAGTGCATCCACCTTACGCAAATATTATGTTTTTGCTACACGAAATGCTTCATTTGGACGACAGGTATAAAGAAAAAATACTTTTATTTGTCAGTGACAGTACTGCATATATGTTAAAAAGGGGCAGACTATTAAAAGAAACATATCCTAATATGCTGCATATTACTTGTGTAGCATATGCTCTCCACAGAATCTGTGAATATATCAGAGGACACCTTTGCAAAAGTTGATAGACTTGTATCCGCTTTTAAAAAAGTTTTCAGAAAAGCATCGTTGAGAGTAGCTCTTTACAGGGGAAAAACTTCCATCTTTGTCACTACCTCCCTCTCCAGTAATAACTAGATGGGGAACATGTTGGAAGCTACTAGGTTGTATGCAGAGAACTTCGATAGTTTACAAATTTTCGTTACATATTTAAATGATGATGCTCAAAGTATTTCTGAGTGCAGGGAACTAATACAAATTCCAAATTTAAAAAATCTGTTTTACTTTCTTCAGGAACAATTTTGAAAATTTCCCAAAACTAATCATTTATTTTGAAAATCAAAATCTCAAATTAAGTGATGGATTATACACGTTAGATGTGGCTATTAATAATTTGAAAAATATTCCAAGCGCAAATGTTAGACGCAGTGTTTAATAGAAATCCATATTTAATACATTACGGCATTTGTGTATGGGGACAATGTCTCAAAATCTAACAGCTAAATACGCTGAAAGAAAATAATATTTCCAGTATGCACCTGTAACCAGTTACGATGTAGAAAGGACGTTTTCTATCTACAAGGATGTATTTCATTTAAAGAGAACAAATTTTACAGAAGAGAACCTTGAGGGCGTATTGCCAGTTAATATTAATACTCCTTTACTCAACTTGAACTATAAAATGAACAAATAAAAATGTATTTCGTATTTTATAGATCGTTTGTTTTCCATATATAAATAAAATTAAACACTCTTTAAAGATACAAATTTCACGCCCGTGGGCAATGAGAGCCATGGGCCCCTCGTGTCCGATTCTTGTCGAAATTGCTTTCGTAATCCTGTTTTTAAACAGGTGGTTTTCAGGAGTCGAGAACTAACGTTGAATTTTATTACTTTTGTATCTTATCATTTCTAGCGGTAGAATAATATATTTAATTTTAGAGCTTGTCCAGTGCCCATTTTGTAAATTTTATTTGGAAGCGAAGGAATATTTCGAGCACCACATGGATTACTGTTGTGAGACAAATGACAGGTAAGATTAGCTTTTTTTAAGTTTTTACTATACGTTTATTAAAAAGGTAATAAAAACACTTCGAAAGATTAGCATATGATTCAAATCAGTACTGTAGAGTCTAATGAAGACAGTATTCAATCGCGGAAACAACCGTCTGTCATCATAAAATATAAACGTCATGTTTTGCAATATTGTCAAAATTTTAGTATGTTACTTGCAATATAACCAAAGAAAGCATATAACAAGTGTTCATTTGAAAAGTCAATCTAGGTTACTTTGAAATTTTGATAGAATAAGACTCAAATATATTAGTATGTGTTTGTTGTTCCGTAAACGTAAATCCAAATGACATTTGATAATGTCAATCACAAATATCAGTTAGTGCTAAAATAATCGTGTGTCGATTCTGGTTTAAATAAATTGCTTCTCAGTTTTAATGTGGCTTTCACATTAGAACATAAAATTTTTTTAGTCCAGGCTTATTTTCGAAGAGGTAATAAAATTGATGGTTTATGGGTTTATTCAGTTCAAGATTGCATGGTAGAATTTCAAGTTGAGTTTCCACATTTTGTAATAGATTATATACAATTTAAGAATACTTTGGATAGAACCGTGTCACAGCAGCACAAGAATTGTTAGAAATTGATTACCCACGTAGAATACAGTTTTGTAATTGGTTTGTAAATATGAACAATAATGGAGAACTTTCGCAAAGAGTCATCTTTACTGATGAAGCATGGTTTTATAAAACGGGATACCTAAATTCACAAAATACAGGAATTTGAAGTAGTGAAAATCCACATGTAATTAATGAAGAATCGCTACGTCCAGAGAAAATTAGTGTTTGGGCAGCGGTAAGCCAAAGGCGAATCATTGGACCAATATTTTTTCAGGGAACGTTAACTGCTCAAAGGTACCGTACGGAAATTTTACAACCATTTGTCAATCAGTTGCATGATGATGGACTTCAAAATGCATATTTCCAACAAGACGGAGCATCTTGTCACTGTACTGCAGAATCTTTGGATTATTTAAGAGAATTTTTTGATGAGCTTATAATTAGTCGAAATACTGAAATTGCCTGGCCTGCACGTTCATGCGATTTAACACCATGCGACTTCTTTTTGTGGCCTTATCTAAAAAATAACATATTTCGAACACCTATATTGAATTTGAATGATATGCTACAGAGAATCGAACAGAAATGCATGGAAATTAATAACAATCCAGTAATGTTGCAGAATATCATCAGAAATTTTGAACGGAGGATTTTAAAGTGCATTGATCTTGAAGGACAACATTTTCAACATTTGTTATAGTTTTCAATAAATACCTATTATTTGTTATTTGTATGTATGAAACTGTCAAAATATACGACTTCGTAGGTTAAGTAGTAAATTTTAATTTACGACATACTTCAAAATGTTCTCAGTAAATCACATGCTACTAGATTGATTGACTTTTCAAATGAACACTTGTTACATAAACCTACATGTCAAAATAATAATAATGAGGGAACATGAATAGTTCAAAAGTATTGATTCTTTTCTAGTTCTGTATAAATATATTCTATCCAAGAAAATTATACGGAAATTATTACTTTAATATTCCAACAAATTATTTTAAATGGTATTTATAATTATAAATTCACGATAATATTCTATCAAAAATTTATTTAAAAAGAAATATTTCAAGTCAGATATCAATAGTGAAATGCATAGGTATTGAAAAAGATCTTTGGTTTTAAAAAATGTTTGCATTATTAAGAATGACATACCTACCGAAATGATTTTCTTGCACTATATCTGGGCTAAGAAAATTGAGAATGTATTAAGTCGATGTATAATTTAGATTTCTACTTAATCTATACATTGTTTATATTTTAAATAAATTGAAATATGTATATTGGAAAAGAATGTAAAAGTTATGTTCATAACTCTTTGAAAGAGATATAAAACCTTTTGAGAGTTGTCAATATATGTTTTCAAATTACATTTATAAAATTATACATAAAAGAAAACATTTATATAGTCTACATTTAATATTTTATTGTTTCTTAAGAAAATAATGGTATAATAATTCGTCTTGCAGATAATACAATCCAAATCCATATTATGCTTTATTAGATGAAGACAATATTTAACAAACACATGAGGATTTTCTGATCACTACATTTGATAATTTTGCAAGTTAGTAAACCACCAATAAGAAAAAAACAAACTTCATTCAAATAAAACATTGCCACGAGATCTTTATCATGTAATGTTTCGTTGAACCAGTGGCAGTAATTTCTTTGCTGCTTCATATTATGTGCATGCAAATGATGCACATTAATGGCTTTTATGGCAGTATTAATGTTACCATATTAAATTTCTACAAAATATAAATACAAAAATATTTTGTCAAAATAAGATAGTTACCTGGTTATTAATGTTTAGTGAACCTTTGGAGAAGTAAACCTGCCTGTTTCAACCAAATAAAGCCTCGAAAATATTACTTGTATTATTTGCAATATGTTATTTTTAATATGAATGGAGTATATATTACAAAAATTAATTAAAACTAGTCGGTTTCTAATTCTGACTCAGAACTTGAGTCGTTTACATTAATTATTATTGGAGCAATCTCTGCCCTATCAGGAAATTGCTCTCGCTCATGCCATTTTTTAATTAAATATTCCGTATTCCTAACACAATTAAGACCAATTAATTTCATCACTGTAGCAAAGCTTCATTCCACATTTCCTTAACTCTTTCATCTGAATAACCATTTCTTCCAATATTTGAATTATAATAATTTTTAACCTTAGCCCAAATCATTTCAATTGCGTTGAAGTCACAATGGTACGGGGGTAACCTTAAAACTGTATGTCCACTTTCTCTTATTATTTCATCTATAATAAATTCACTTCTTTATGATATTTTACTAATTGAATTAATTTATTCTTAGTAATTTCAGGTGAATAACATATCTTTTTTTCTCAACCATTCCATAATTTCTGTTTTTTTTTGAGGAGGTATTTGGTTGTTTATTTTGAATAGTACTATGATAAAGAGTATTATCCATTATTATAAGTGATGGTACCTCAAGATTTGGTATAAGCTGATCATTTACGCATTGCGTAAAGGATCATTTCTCCATGGTAATCACCAGTGATTGTTTTTGATGGAAAAATTAGACTAGCTCCTTTAATGAAGCCATTTTCTGTGCCAGCATGTATAATAATAAACCGCTTACCATCATAGCCTTTGGGTTTCCTAACACTTTCTATATTATCATTTTGCCAGGATTTTATTCTATTTCCTTTCGAAAAGATCCAAGTTTCATCTAGGAACACGACCTGTTGTAAAGTTGAATTTAAGTTATTCATATTCCCTTAAAAACACATTTCTCATGCAGACTATATTTAATTTCTCTGTGCGCGCTCTCCTGTTACACCCTTTCTTATATTTAAAACCAATATCTTTAAGCAATATTGCTAAAGTAGTTGTACTTGTATGAACAAATTCCTTCATAGCCAAAACATTGCTTAGAGTTTTTAAGGTAAGATGTTTTTCTGAAAAATTTGAACATTTAACAAATATTTACAACATATTAAAAACATACTTTCTTTATACATGTCATAAACAGTATTTCGAACTTTAATTTTAGTTGCTCCTGGTAAATCCTTAGTTTTTGGCTTCTTACAAGACCTTTTTTTGCCAGGACACGATAAGAGTGGATTCTGAATGCTACGATGTTTAATAGTGTAGACCAGCGTTTCTTAAACTGTGTTCCGCGGAACCCCGGGGTTCCGTGGAGTTCACTCAGGGGTTCCGCGAAAGTTACGTGCTTTTTTTTATAACATTCAAGGAAGTAACATAAAAAAAGTAATAAAAATTTAACGGCACAACTAAATTCCACTTACTAATCTGGATAGTCGGTGCAAATGCGACAGTCCGACGTCGCGAATTGTAACGGCGCCGTCGGGACAATTTTTGGTATTTAAAAGCAGCCGCCCTGGTATAATCACGGGAAATCCCGGTATCGGTGATTCCCCGACTCAATTCTTTATCGATCATTACACTGCGAGTATCCGGGCATAATAGTCACTTGCCGATGTGTGTCTTACAAATAAAGTGATTGAAAATTAAAATAAATTAATTGAAAGATAAATAAACTGATTGAAAGTTATTGATAAAGTGATTTTCTTTATTGATAAACTTTATTGATTCTGTCTAAAACCAATTGTTTAAAACCAAACTGTCTAAAAACTCTGTTAAAACCTAGAAATTGTAATTGTTTGTGTTTAATATTTCACTGTTAAAAATAATATCAACGTAAGTAACCTTTAAACTTTATTCGGTCTTAAGGGGGAGTTCTCATTTTTTTGAATAATAAAAACACGACGATTTTTAATAATTTTTTTTTTGGAGGATTGTTTTTTTATATATAGAAACTTTTTTTTAATGCGTTACGCATATCTTTGCAAAAACAAATTGTGTTTTAATTTGCCATAATTTGCCTCTGTATCAGAGGGCGTTAAAGTTGACGCCCGAAAAACGAGATACCAAACGGTAGCAAAGATTACTTCTGTTGAGTAAAATAGGATCTTTTCAAAAAATTAAAAATTATAAGAATGGCGCGCATTTTACTAAAAATTTGAAAAAACGCCCTTTTCAGATTAGGAAAAGTGGAATTAAAACTGAAATATAGCATTTTAATCAAAGATCCTAGTTTGCCCACTGGTGTACACGTTTACAAACATAATACAAAAAGATCTAGATTGGTCAATTAGCGTCTGAGAAATTCTTGTTACCGATTTCAGAAACATCATTTTGGGAATGCTTAAAAATTTGCTTAAACTTTATACGAGTGATGTATACAGCTTCTATACAAGTGATACATAAAGTTATAACTTTTATACGGAATCGAGTACTTATTCTAGACACATATAGCATTAAGATAATAAAAGAAAAAAAAACTTTTTTTAATAAAAAAATGAGAACTCCCTCTTAAAAGGTGCTGTTATTTTTGTCTTAAAACCATTTTCGATATTTAGTTGCAGGATGCAGAGGTGGCTTAAAGAAGACACTTTAAAGCGTTCTGCTGCAGAACTTGACTCTTCTGTTTCGGACCCAGCAACTAGCTCTTTTGCTAAAGATAACTGGTAATAATAAAAGTGATGCAACTGAAATCGCCACAAACGAAATTAGGCCAGAAATGGCCTCTACAAGTCATCAACCCAAAGCAGTTACTAAAAAACTAAGGAAATATGATGAATGTTATATATGTTTAGGATTCATGAACAATAATGATAATCCTCAGTGTGTTATATGCAACAAAGTTCTACCAAATAGCTCTATGGCTCCAGCTAAAATGCGTCGTCATTTAGAATCTGTTCATGGCGAGCTTAAAGAAAAAAATGTTGAATTCTTCATTCGGAAGCGTGACGAACTTTTAATTTTGAAAACGGTTATGGTTCTAACCACAAAAACGGTGAATGAAAAAGCAAGTAAGGCTTCTTACTTAGTCAGCTATCTGATAGCTCAACGCGGTGAAGCATACTCAATTGTGGAAAATCTTATTAAACCTTCATGTATGGAGATGGTAAAATGTGTGTTAGGTGAAAAATCTGCAAAAGAAATGGCTAAGATTCCACTTTCGAATGACACGGTAGCTCAGCGCATCAGAGATTTAGCAGCCAATATAAAGAATGAACTTACTTTTCGTCTCAAATCATGCAAATTTTCATTACAAATGGATGACTCAACCGATGTATCTGGACTCGCAATATTAATTGTAATCGTTAGATATCAGCACGAAAACGCATTATTGGAAGATCTTCTTTTATGCAAATCTCTACCAACACGTACTACTGGAGTCGAAATATTTGGTCTTCTAAATTCTTTTCTTGAGGAGAATAAAATACCATGGGACAACTGTATTGATATCTGTACCGATGGAGCAAAGGCCATGAGTGGCATAATTAATAGGGCTGTACAGCTTATTAAAAATATAGCTAAAAACTGTTCTAGTAGCCACTGCATGATCCATAGGCAGGCACTTGCTGCTAAAAAATTATCCCCCAGTTATAAGAATGCTCTTGATGAGGTCATCCAAATCATTAACTTCATAAAATCTCGACCGCTAAATAATCGTTTATTCAAAATACTCTGTGGGGAGATTGGAAGTGTACATACATCTCTTCTTTTACATACTGAAGTCAGATGGTTATCTCGAGGAAAGATACTAACCCGTTTTCTTGAGTTAAGGGACGAGGTGCGTGCTTTTTTTTTTTAGAACACAATTTTGAATTGAAAGGTCGATTATTTGATAGAAATTGCTTACTTAAAATTGCCTATTTAAAGATAAATGAACTTAATTTAACCCTCCAGGGCTAACAAGTAAATATGTATTTATTGCCCACGAAAAAATTCTTGCTTTCAAGAAAAAAATTGAATTTTGGACAATTTGTATGCGCTCCAACGAGTTTGATTGTTTCCCAACAATAAAAGGCTTTTTAGAAGAAGAAGGGGTTGAAATGGCAGAGGCATTTATTGAAGAAATTATTCAACATCTGAAAGGATTGAGTGAAGCTTTTAATAAGTATTTTCCAAATGAACAGCAGATTAAATATCAAAATGAATTGTGGATTAAAAACCCATTTATTTTCAATGCACGACTTTCGACCATCTCAACGGAAGAATACGAAACTTTTATTGAAATGACATCTGATTCATCATTGCAAAATAAATTTAAATTAATGCCATTAACGGAATTCTGGTGCAGTATAAAAGATGAATATCCTCAATTGTCGCAAAAGGCCGTGTTGGTGCTTTTACCATTTGTAACCACAAATATGTGCGAAACGGGGTTCTCAGCTTATTTGTCGCCAAAAACTAAATACCGGAACAGACTTGATGCCGAACCTGACATAAGAATTCAACTTTCATCAATTAAGCCTAATATTAAGTATATTTGTGATAATAAAAAGCAATATCACTCATCCCATTAAAATTAAAATTTAAAAGTCCTGTAAATGTAAATTTAAGTTGTTTTAAGAACTTTTGTGTTAATTTTTGAATTACTTTTTGAAGAAAATAAATATTTTTTGCAATAATTGTCATTTTTGTTACATATAATCCATTTACAGAATGTTACATTAAAAGCATACTATTAAAACAAACCAGGGGTTCCACAATAAAAGTGACTACTAAAAAGGGTTCCACTTATCAAAAAGATTAAGAAACGTTGGTGTAGACGGTTCTACTAGAACTATTAAGGACTTCTGCTACCCTCTAAAATAAAACTTATTTTATAACACCGCCTTATCTAACCGATTATGTGAATTACCTTATAAACACGGTCGATGGACATAAATGATCCACCATTCTCTTTTTCCCGTTCAAAATAGGCTATAAGATTTAATACAAGCTGTTGAGCTTGAGAACCAAGAGATTTACCAAGCATCTAAGAAATATTCTGTAAAATAAATAGGTTAGAAATGTCAAAGTGGTAATCCAACAATTTCGTACTTATTGCCACTAATTGATATTACTATTTATTATCAGTATTGTTCTCAAAAGAACAGATTTTTAATTTTTAATAAACTAAATATTCAAATTAGAAGAACGCTTAACCCAAAAGTCAGAATACCGGAACAAAGTCAATAAACAACAATATTGAAATAATTTAACAAGTCGAATATCATAGGACTATCTCCTAGACAACCTATCCTTTTTATTTAATATAATATTTCAAAGACGTACGTCTTAACTTAAAATGACAAACGTGGGTAGCATTACAGCGCGTATTCATGTGTGTTAGAAAGAGATAAAGTACAATTTGCGGTTCACACTTGGGCAGTACGAACTGAAAACTTATACTTTATGGACTGTATGTACTCGCATTTTCGTTTGGATTCTCGTGCAAATGTGATGTACACGATGTATCTGTGAACATCTGAAAATTATTAATTCATAATATCGAGCGACATCTGGCACTATACTGATACTCTGTTCTTAAAAACATCTGCCGTAGAAACCTTTTAGTTCACAGACGGTCCAGTTTTAGGAAAATGCGTTCGGTCATAACATCTTTCTCTGAACACACACAGTCGAAGGCGAGGTGCGTACAGACGCCCAAAATTGTTCCTTGTCGCAACAGAAATTCCTCAGTGGACGATGATCAACAACCACACTTCTAGACTGTTTGCAGTTCATCCCTTGCCGTACTAGAGCTTTGGCTATTTAGCATAGTTTATTCATGATCTACGATTTATTGGGACCTTCGGATTATTGGTACGAAATACTTTCCCCATTTGCGTCCCGATTAAGCGGAATCGACTGTATATAGTTCAATGCCTACAACGAGGGCAATATTGTCTTTCCTGTTATAAACTACTAATCCATTATTACCATGTAAATGATAAATCCACTACCGAGATTATAAATGACAGGCATTTAATAATGTCATTGCATTTAAAACTTTTTTAAATATTATTATGATGCCTTTAATTTCAGACACTGGGTACTTCCCCTACGGGAGGTTCACAAGCAAGATGTAGGAATGCGTTCATCTCTAAGAAGCAAGACCAAAAGAAGAAAGCGTAGAAAATACAAATGTACGCAATGTAAGTTTAGAACAATGTACAACGCGGACTTCAGGCACCACACTAACAGCCATTACAAGGTAAAAATGTACAAATGTGAAATTTGTCACAGAAGATACAAGACAAAGGAATCTCTCAAAATACATGTAAAAAAAAATCACGCTGACAACGATGGAAGCGATGTCCAAAAATACTCTACGTATGACACTTTCAAACTTAATATAGAAAATACAAAAGATAGATCTACACACACACATCATGGTGAAAAACAATGTCAGCCCTCGAAAAGCAAGATTCAAACAAGGCACAAATGTCACTCGAAACCAATTATAAAAATCAAACATCTGAACACAGGAGAATATAAGTGCGAGAATTGCGAGTTTATAACACATTACAAGCCTTATTTTCTTAAGCACATGAAAATGAAACATTTTATGGAAAGTAAACATCTTAGATTACACGTTTATAAGTGCATGGAGTGTGAATACCAAACGAACTGGAAGTCAAATTTAAAAGCACACGTGAAAACAAAACACCTTACATTACGTGATTATAAATGTATGGAGTGTGAATATCAAACGAACTTGAAGTCAAATTTGGGACTGCACATAAAGTCAAAACATCTTAACTTACACGATTATAAATGCGTGGAGTGTGAATATCAAACGAACATCAAGACAAATTTGGAACGACACATAAAGTCAAAACATCTTAAATTACACGATTATAAATGTACGGCGTGTGAATACCAAACGAACTTGAAATCCAATCTAAAAGTACACGTGAAAACGAAACATCTTAAATTAAGGGATTATAAATGTATTGAGTGTGAATACCAAACGAACTTGAAGTCAAATTTGGAACGACACATAAGATCAAAACATCTTAAATTACACGATTATAAATGCATGGACTGTGAATACCAAACGAACTGGAAGTCAGTTTTACAGAGACACATGAAGACAAAACATCTTAAATTATGGGATTATCAATGCATGGATTGTGAGTTCCAAACGAATACGAAGTCACATTTAGAAAGACACATGAAAGAAAAACATCTTAAATTGCGCGATTATAAATGCTTGGAGTGTGAATACAAGGCAAATCGCAAGTCAAGTTTAGAACTGCATGTAAAGACAAAACATCTTAAATTACACGATTTTAAATGCACGGAGTGTGAATACCAAACGAACTGGAAGTCAGTTTTTAAAAGACACATGAAAACAAAACATCTTATATTATGGGATTATCAATGCATAGATTCTGATTTCCAAACGAACTCGAAGTAATATTTAGAAAGACATATGGAAGAAAAACATCTTAAATTATGCGATTATAAATTGCTAGGTTTTAAATTGCATCCTTTTAATATTTAACGTTTTATCCCCCGGTATACTGTTTTCGTCACGAGTTGCTTCAATTTTTATCCTACGTGTACGTATGTCGCCCTTCCCTACCGCCTTAATTGCTGTCGCGATATAAGAGATTCGTATCCCAGCCGTACATAAGATCAGTTCGTTGTGATAAATACATTTTACATTCTCGAGGGAATTAAGTTTTACGTAATTCTACGTATTTTGCAAAAAAAAACACCGCCTATTGCGTATAAGAACGTAGAACGTAATATAATTAGAAATTGCCGATACCGTTCCGTGTGAGATTTAGAAGTGTAAAAGGAGAAAAAATCTTTTTGCATGAGTTTTTGGACGGCATTTCTGGAACGTAATCATTGGAGCACTGTACACTTTTTGGAAGCTGTAATCCAGGCACCAACACCTTTAATCAATCTCAACCACGAAATTCCCGGCGGACGAATCTAATTACCGACATTTTTGGCAATCTCCGTGCTCGAGGCGAGGTCGACACGTGAATCCGTTTGGTATATATTTTTTTAAAGCTAAAATCTTTGTTTTGCTCTAATTTACCGATTTGATTTTTTAAAATCCTATATTATATAAGTTTTTGAGTTTTTAATTAAATTATCTGTTCAAATTAAATTGTTAATACACGAGTTAACTGTTGTCGAGTCTTTTCTTTACCTTTGTTTTTTTTTTCATCTTCAGCAAGTTGGAGTTTGAACATTTATTTTCAGGTTGCACATATCCCGTGCAGCATTTTGTCGTATCGTTTTGTGATTAGCGTTTGTATTTTTGTAGTATGTGTGCGCATGCGCCTAAGATCGCGCAATCTATTTTCTCCGTTTTCAGATTTGAATTTCCGTAAGCAAAACAGTGGCGCTACCTTCCATCTTTTATTTTAGTCACCCACACCCGTCTCCCACTGACTAAGGGCATACACCATAAATAGAAGCTCCCAAACTATTGTGCGATACAACTACCGATTTCGTTTTGTTTTGACCATCTTCAGACGCCATCGCTGCGCCTTGGTGGTAAAATGCTTGGAGTGTGAATACAAGGCAGATTGCAAGTCAAGTTTTGAACTACACATAAAGTCGAAACAACATAAATTAAACGATTATAAATCCATAGTTGTGTGAATACCAAACGAACTACAATTCAAGTTTAGAAAAACACATAAGTAGATAGGATTCGTGGGTTCTGGATCCTCATTTTTCTCGAGATCACGCAGTCTAGGAAGCGAGAAATTACCCCCTCCACTTTTTAGTTCAGAACGCGGCCACCGATCTCAGGCAGATGGCTACGGTGGCGCACATGGCAACTTCACTTTTTTAGGGCGACAAAAATAATTTAATGAAAGGAATACATCCTTTGCTTACTATTTAAGTTATCAATTACTAAAAAACCTTTTTTTAAAACAAAATTATGTTTTGCCTTAGCCTACCTATATTCCAGGTTAAATCAAAGTACAAAGGTAATAATGGGAAAAACCATATATTTATTATATACAGGTTACCGCTGAAGAGTGCCAAAGCTATGCGAAGCTGAAGAATATGTATAAATGTCTAACTGAAAATTAAAAGAAGAAATTTATTTGTAATTGATTAAAAATTTCCAAATTCTTAAGGCCAAAATGTAGTTAAAATCGGTCCATATCTCTGTGTATCCTATATTTACGTAAATACAGCTAATAATTCAAATACATATACCTGCAAAAAAAATCGATGGAACAATAAAATATTACTTGACATGTGGTTTGTCTTTAAATATAAAAAATTAATAAACACTAAGCAATATTATATAGCATTCCAATTAAGAAAGGACCAGATGGCGCGGCAATCTGAGTATAATTTACACAGGAATTTAAAAAAAATAGATAATTTGTACTTGAGGTTATATATCTACTAACCTATATAAAATATTATTTCTTGACGTTTGTTTATTAACATATTTAGCATTAAGAAAGCTTAGACTTTAATAGTTTTATTCAAGCAAGAAGCGGCAAATATATACCAATGCAAGATATTATATAAAATATTTCAATTTTGAAGGTGAAGTTTGAAGGTGTTGCAACTACAATAAATTTGTGCGTAAATACAGTGAGAATGTGTTAAAATTACTACAGGAGAAATATTTACATCTTTCTTTGAATATTTTGCATCCATGCGATGAACACCTCCCTATTCATATCTTCATGGTAATCTTCAGTTTTCTTGGATTCAAATAATAACAACACCCCATTCATAAAACCAGTTTCGCTGCCAATGTGAAGCACAATTAGTTGCTTTCTTTTGTCAGATGGATCTTTTAAACCAGTAGAAAGACCTTCAACAAATGCTTGCCTTGGATTAAGTACCGTTGTATGTTTCCATATTTTTGCTTTTGTGTAACCTGCATTCACCCACGTTTCATCTAAATAATAGATTTTTCTCCCTTCTGCAGGAAACTTTCTTATACTTGTCAAATAACTACGTCTCCTTATGATAATATCATTTCGTTCTATTAATATGTTATTTCGTGTGCGTTTTTCCGTTTTGCGTTTCTTTAGGATTCTCCAAAGTGATGTTCGTTTTAAAGGAGGTAAACTGGCATCCCCTTTAATAGCTTCACATATTTTTGTGCAAGTTGGTAACTCATTTTAAAAAAAAAATGAATGCACGTGCCTTCTAATCGTACTTTTTGATACTTCATCTAATTTATTGTAACCATCTCGGCAACTTCGTTTTCTTAATGGAGATTGTGTAACTTCAATTTCTTTAATAATGTCAAACATATAATTCCTACCAATCCCTACTTCCCTTGAAGTTTGACGAACAGCAGCTGTTTTGGACATATTAGCTTTGTTCTTAAAATACACATTGTAAGCCACCTGCCTCTGTCCACTTTTTACATATGTATTTTCCTTTATGATTTTTTGAAGGACCTGGTAAAGCTGCGTCATCCATGCTCTAAAACGATTGCGATTAAATAAATGAAATAAATTAATGAGTGATAAAATATTTTTAGAAAATGATGTTTTCACTTTATAATCTCTATAAATAACTATCTTTAACGAATATTAATAATAAATAGCACAATAAACAACTAGTAAAACATGCAATTGACTAGGACTGACAGAAATACCAGTCAGTATTGACAACAAAACGATAATTTGACAGAACTAAATAAACATAATTTTGCCTGCATAAAGGCGGCCTCTATTGTAGCCAATCACAAGCTCTTATTTTAAGCCCTATCTTTCCCAACGGTTTATTCTTATTTGGAATCGACATTAGAAAATTTTGGCAGGTTAGGTTATACTAGATTTATGTCAGCTTAACTGTACATTCCATAATATCATTTTTTAGTTTTGATTCCAAATCTGTGTTCATGATTTCGATACGTCTTGTCGCAGATCACAAATAATATATATGTGTAACTTAATAGTAAAATGGATCCCTATGTATAGCTTGTGGACTGGACACCGTGCGAGGAAAGGGGATAATTGTGTATGCAACCAACAGCTGTAGTTACATTGCTACCTAAACGCGACCAAAATAAGAAAGACAAGTAATAAGGAGGTTTGCGCGATGTTCTGCTTGCTCACCCTCCTCTGGCCTGAACCTACCTGAAGATGGTCGTCCCCAGTATAATACTCTTCCGGCTAACTCAGCCAAGTTTCGTAGAGTGTCGCGAGTTCAAGGTCGCTAGGTGTAGATATAGACGCCACCGCTTTCAACCTGCAGAAAAAATCTAGAAAACGGAAGCAGGCGGGACCCAGGTAGCTTCAAAATCAACCAGAGGGTCAGCCCCTTATTACTTGTTTCAGGTACAAATACAAGTCTTTGCTTAACTCAACACTTGTAGGAGGGGGTTTAAACAAACTCAAGTTGTCAACTATAACAAGATTTATTAACAAGAAGTAGTTCTGAAATAACTTTAGAATAGTTAACAGAAATCGCAGGTCACAGTAAAAAAATGGTATCACAAATTAGATCAAATTCGTCAATAAATCAAATTCTAAGTAGTTATAATACAAGCAATAAGATTTAGTAAATGATTATCAAAATTAAAAATAATTAATATTGAGAAGTAAACTAATTTAAGAAGCTAAATGAAATACAAAAGTTATCAAGTTTCACAAAGAAGATTCTAAAGTTTTATAAATGGTGAAAATATGTTATAAAGGAATACTGACTTTAATTAGTTAATTTATCCGAATAATACCTCAATGCATATAATATAAAAAGTTAAGAAAGCAAATCTAGGTGGTATCATTTGACATTAAAAAAAAACATAAACAAAATGTATAGCTACAGGCTGCAAAGAGTTAATAAGCCACACTACGAAATTAATGGGTAACTTGAAAATCTTCAACGTTCGCCCAGGTCTATAAAAGGCTTAGTTCAAATATATAAGGTTAAAATACAAATACTTACAGATTTATTCCCTTAAACACCCTAATGTCGCTCAAGGCGTAATATAGAGTTTTATATTTAAAATTCAGGAAAACCTGTCAAGACAGCAACACCCTGCATTTTCAGGTGTAAAATTTATGAAAGATAGAACACAAATTATGTATACGTAATAGTGGTTCTTTACAATTAGTTTACAAAGTAAAATAAATGAATTCTAGATCTACGTCGTAACCCCTGGATATATCTAAATTGTACGAAGGCCCGACTGAAGGTTCTAAGCCTCGTTCAAAAATCTACACTAACTACTGACTGCTCGTGAAGCTAGTCAACCAGTTATTTAATTAACAGAAGGGTAAGTTGGAAATCAGACGTTTGAAGCCTAACGGTCAAAGTAATAAGGTGAAGCCCTGTAACTAACTAAATTTAGAGTATAAATTACAAAGGTCGCTCAGAGAAGAGAATAGCTTCTCTCTAGTGCCTACTAAAGTTTTAATAATCAAACAATTAAACTACTAGTTAAAATTTAGAAAAGGATAGTATGGGGCTGATCAATAACCCACTTCTAATTAAGAAAAATATAACAGCAACTACTTAGCTTATCAAACAATATGCCTAGAATTTCAGAATCCTTCTTGTGATTGCCCTCACAGAGGTCGAACGGAATCGTCGTTCCCTAATATATTTCAATGGGGAACAGCCGCCATCTTGGAGACGCCGTGTAGTTGAAGCAAGTTTACTCAGGACAGGATGCTCTGGAGATACCAGAATCACCGATGAGAATGGTTTGAGGAACCCTATACGGAACTCCTACAGAAGTTCGCAATTCTACGTTGCCTCGCTGCGAAGAATAACTACGTAACCAAAAATTAGTAACGGCCACCACGTGGTATATCCCACGAAATAACTTCGAAGTAAAATGGACGGTTTTAAGTTCTCAAAACCTGGATAGAAGCTCCAAAAATATTAATAATAGATCCTATGGAAGATAAAAGATTCGAAATAAGCAAAAATTCAAAAGATAACGATATTTCTTACCGCAGAAAAGGTTCACTGTCAAAAATTAAAGGACCAGCGCGACTCAAGTTCGAAGAACGAATGCGGACGCAGAAACCTCACAGGAAACGATTGGTTATCGATCTACGTCACAGACAAGATCGATAGATAGGTAATTTTGAAAGGAAAGGAATCTAATTTCCAAAATCCCTAGCCTGGTGTAAGTATGAAGAACCAAACTAACAAGCGAAGGTACGCTAATTAAAACACCGTAATAAAGGTGAAAGAGACAAGGTAAATTGCTGAACGAACGTCAAGAAAACTGCATTTAAAAGTTGAAACAGAAGTTGTGAGATGGCGCTCCAAGCGAGAGTAAATAATGTGATCGCAATATAATGTTAATGAAAGGGTTAACTAGATAAATAAGCTCCCTAAAAGGTTCACGAAATTCTTATAAAAATTTCTACAATATTGGAATTGAAATAGAGAAACAATAATAGAATTTTTGACAAAAATTAAAACGACAATGACTAAGCATATTTCTTCGAAATACAAGGTGGTCCATAAAGATATTAACTTTTTGAATAGAATTAAAAACAATACAAATTGATCTACTTGAACAAATTTATTTTTAAGGCTTACAAAAATGACGGGAAATTTATTTTTTAAAAATTACGTTATCTAAATGTGCCCCATTTGTGTCCAGGCACTCTTGAAGACGACCTCTCCAATTTTCCATAACGCGGCGGCAAGTGTCTGCAGTTATGCCTTCGATTTCTTGTCGAATATTGTTCTTTAGTTCCTCCAGAGTGGCAGGGCGGTTGCTGTACACTCTACTTTTGAGATAACCCCATAAAAAAAAATCACAGGGACTCAAGTCAGGGCTTCGGGGGGCCACTCAATATCCCCTCTTTGAGAAATCAGTCTTCCCGGAAAAAGCCCCTGAACGACATGCAAAGAAAGATTGGAAGTGTGGCAGGTGGCTCCGTCCTGTTGGAACCAGGTGTCCTGAGTGTATCCTTCAAATTCTTGAAGAGCAGGAGTGAGGAAAGTTTGAATCATGTCTACATAACGCCGAGAATTTACAGTGACTGTGCGACCTTGTTGGTCTTCGAAAAAAAAAGGGCCAATTATTCCGGATGCCGACATTGCAGCCCATACTGTGACCTTCGGACTATGCAAAGGCCTTTCATGTTTCCGTTTAGGGTTTTCACTACTCCAGTAGCGACAATTTTGAGTATTGACGTGGCCATTTAGGTGGAAATGGGACTCATCGGACATTCGGTTCCTTATTTCGTTAGCGAATAAAACTCTATTAGCGGGATCTGTAGCCTTCAGTTCTTGCACTATTTGAACCTTATACGGATGCATGCCTAAATCTTTGTGAAGAATGCGAAGCACCGAGGTTCTCGTCACATTTAGAGCAGCTGCGCGCTTTCGAGTTGATACGGTTGGTTGGTCGCGCACAGACTGACTCACTCTCTCGATGTTCTCAGCGGTTCTCGCCGACCTTGGAAGTCCTAAAACGCGCTTATTTAACGTTGAACCAGTTTCTTCAAACTTATTAACCCATTGCTTAATCAGCTGAATGCTTGGACATTGCTGAATATCGTGCAAATTGAAGTGTTGTCGATATCTACGGCGCGCAATGTTGGCAGAATTGTTGTTACGGTAATATTCGCTCACACAAAACGAGCGCTCCTCTCCTGTGTAGCGCTGCATGATGACTAAGTTTCCCAGAGCCGAGCTATCGTTTAAGACCGACCCCACCTCTCTACCTTGCGTATAAAATTTTCTACATCACAAGCAAATATAAACAACTTTTTGGACCACCTTGTATGTCGGCCTGCGTTGAGGTAAAAAAAAGACCGGGAAAATATTTATATCGAGTATATAGTGACAGCCAAAATATTTGAACGAACATTAAAAATAAGCTAATTAAAAAGTAGAAGCCTAAGTTGTCTTAACGTAAGCCGTAAATGAAATGAATTCATTTAAAATTCCAGAATGATCTTTAAGTGATTTTTCGAGCGTAACAACATTACTTTTGGATTTATTCAAATTTTATGTATGAAGGAGAAATAATATTTCATTCGATTAACTTCTGTATTGCAATCAATATATGTAAATTAGAACCCATTATATAAACTTCTTAGACATATTCAATGCAGAATTTAATCGAACAAAGCATTCTTTTTTTCCATACTCTATTTAAGTCTTTTCCACCTTCTTGAATATCTTCAAAATATATCATAAAATGTAAATTCAAATTAAAATGACAATATATATATATATATACACTGCTCAACTTTTGAACTGGTACACTTATTTAGCATGCAGGAAAAGTAAACAACCCTTCGTAGGTGTTAGGCATGACTTCCTATATGATCAGGGCTGTGTCTCGGAATGCAAACAAATGTCTATCGAATGACATTTGCGACTCTATTGTTGTTTCGTTGTTTGTTGTTATTATCTGTCATAAGTGCAATTACTGAGCTCGCGGACGCTTATACTTTTATCAAGTTTTAAGAGAATTTTTGCTAATTTCTCGAATAAGTTTTAATGCAGAGTGGTTGATTGCATTTTAGAGATGCCATTAAGGCGTTTAAGTATTGAAGAGATGAGCCAAGCTATAGGAATGCTTGTGACTGGTGCATCGCTAAGAACTGTTGCAGCCCATTTCAATGTGCGCCATAATGTGATCAGAAGAGTTCGAATGCGTTTTAATGATACTGGATCTGTCCAACATAGACCCGGCGGAGGGCGAAATCGCAGTACAACAGTTAGGGAGGACCGTTTTATTACGGTTCAGTGTCGAAGGAATAGATTTTCTACTGCAAGAACACTCCAAATTCAGCTATTGAATGCAACAGGTAGTCAAATATCTACTCAAACAGTAAGAAGAAGGCTTCATGGGGTAAATTTAAGGTTGAGATCTTTCGATCGCGAAAAAATAAAAAATAATCACTCCATAAATTCGAGTTCTCTCGAACGTCAACTCTAGGCCGTCTCTGCCTCTCGTTGGAATTTGCGAGACTCCCGAAGCAATGCAACTGCGTAACGTTCGGCGACCCTTACCGATTCTTCTCCGAATTAGTCAGATTCATATATGCGAGTCATAACTGAGTATCTGAACAACACGTAATATCGTATGATCAAAAAGTCTTTGGATCGCTATTGCCGTGGAATTTACGAGATATCTATGAAATTATTTATTTCAATTAGTTTTGACATTTACTTGACAACTTTTAAGTCAGCTGGCTACTATAAAATATAACCTGTGTTCATTTGAAAAGTCAATCTAGGTTACTTTGAAATTTTGATAAAATAAGACGCAAATACGGTATGCGCCAAAATAAACAACACTGAAATTACTGAAGTATATCATTTATTACTTATACATTATTATGTCTATAGAATACATGTTCAAAATGTGCGCCATGGCGTTGTAGGCACTGCTCATAACGGTTACGCAGATTGTCAAACATATTCGAGAACACAGGTTGCTGCATATTCCTGAAAAAGGAGACGATCTTCTCACGTAAATGATTAACAGTTCTGGGTGGGTCTGTACCGCTGAAGACTTGCTCCTTTAACATACCCCATACGTAGGCATCCGGTGGTGTAAGATCGGGGGAATGTGATGGGTAGTTGAAATTAGAATTGCGGGAAATGATGCGTCCTTCAAAAGTTTCCTGCAGCAATGCTATCGATTGTCGAGCAGTGTGACTGGTCGCCCCGTCCTGTTGAAACCACTGCTCTTCCATCCGAAGGTCCCTGGCACGACAAAACCCTCTGAGATCTTGGACAAATGGCGTTACCACAATGTTTCTATAACGTTCCTGGGTAACAGTAAGAGGTGTGCCATCATCATCCTCAATGAAATACGGACCATAACACCGTGTGCTGACACTGCACACCATATCGTCACACGGGCACTATGTAGCGGTTTTTGGATAACCACGTATGACTTACCGAAACCAAGGAAGCGAGTTGTTTGTTTATTGATGTAACCCTCCAAGTGAATATGACTTTCGTCTGAGAACCATACATTATTCAAGAAATCTGGATCCTCGTACAACATAGCCAAAAATTGTCGACAATACGCAACCCTGGCATTCACATCTTGGTTTGACAATCGCTGTCCAACTTGAATTCGGTACGGAAATCCACCTACATCTTTGAACAAACGCCGAATCGACGTACTGCTGATATTCAACTTAAATGCCGTTCGCCGAAGACTTCGGTTCGGTGATTGCAAAACCTGATTGAGGACACGTCCATGGTTCCCACTCGTTCTCACAGTTACTGGCCTACCAGACCTTCCCTTCCGTTGGCACAACACACTGCCAGAACGACGAAATTTCTCAACAATAGAAAGCATAACTTTGTTGGTAGGTGCCTCTTTATGAAATTGATCGCGATATGTTTCCGTCATTAACTTCAAACTCGGTCCACCTTGTTTGCCTTTTCCGTACGATCGAAAATAATGCTCGACGATAAACACTTTTTCCTCAGTCGTGAGACCCATTCTCAACTATAACATCACATAACAACGTTCTTTGCACTACTAAAAACACATAACGCTGCTAGTATCATACGTGAACAAGCAGACATGCGCATAACAATGGCACGCATTTCAGTGTTGTTTATTTTGGCGCATACCGTATATTAGTATGTGTTTGTTGTTCCGTAAACGTAAAGCCAAATGACATTTGATAATGTCAATCACAAATATCAGGTTGTAATACGTCATTAAGATACCTGACACTATTCATTGTAGCATTTCCAAGCATAACCAATTCAGTACGAGTCGCAAAAATACCTCCCTAAGCAGTAAGTGAACCACCATAAGCTTGATGGTAAGTCACGTTGTTCTCAATATAGCGTTCTCCTCTGTTTCTCCAAACTCTAACTCTTCCATCTGAGCTATGAAGATGCACTCTGGTCTCGTCACTGAATAAAAAACAACCCCAATCTTCAACATTCGAATTTGCATGTTGATGTGCCCACTTTAGCCTTCTTCTTTTGTGGGCCCTTGTCAACAATGGGAATTTTTTATTGTGCGGTCATAAGTAGTAAGTAAAATATTGTTTTAGTGTTTAGTTTCTAAAAAAATTGCTTGTAGTTTTCAAAATGGCAAAGGCTGGTTGTGTCGTATTTGAATGCGTTCCTTCAAAATCTAATTCTCGTCATTGTTTTCCAACCCTGCAAAGTACAGTGAACTGTAGAATGTGGCTAAATAACTTCTTGAACTTACCGATTAATATGTTTATATGCAGTAGTTTATATGTAGTAAACATTTTTTGAATACTGATATTGGATATAATAGAATATAAAAAAAAATGGTTTACTCTAAACTGTTTCTAACAGGTATTGAATATGTTTATGTATGTATGTTAATTAAATTGTATATTATGCAAGAACTACAAATATAGATTAATTATTATGAAAGTGAAATTAATAAATTAACAAAGCTGTTGATCTTTAATTATGCGAAAGGTGCAAATGCCATACTTAATGGAAAGGATCGCAGACTTGTACCAAATAATCTACCAATTTTTACAAGTAAACTTGTTCCATTAACAATATAAATAAAGTTAGGTAAAATACATATTTGTTTTTTATTTTATTTTTACTGTTACATTTGTTTTAAATTAGTTTCGTTGAAATGAATGTAAACAATACAAACTTTTAAGATTAAAAAAATCTTGTATAATGAGTAATTTTTTTTATAACTGTTATAGATATAGTGTCACTATATTAATTTGATTATAAAAATATATTGATACAATTTTATAACTATGTTGTTAAAAAAAAGTTATGCAAAATTTTAAAAAAGTATGTATTTAATAAATTCAGAATTCAAATTTTCCCGGGAAACGTTCTCCTTAACCGGTAGATGGCTCTCTTTATGGTTTCACCATTTATAATGGGAGCTTACAATCTCTACTTGTTATAATTATCTTATTATAGATATAACCTATCTTTAGAATTAAAAAATTAAAAATGTCTCAAGAAATTATTAAATTTGACGAGAATAATGAAATATTTTTAAAAAATTCAAGCCATATAAAAGAAGAATTCCAGGATGTATATTATCCAGATAATAAAGTATGGCTTTCTGAAACTACTATCACAGATACTATTAAGATAAGCAATGGTGAATTAAATGGGTATATTGAGAATGACAAAATAAGGAAAAATGAAATACTCTTTGTAGATCATATCAAAACAGACTTACCTTCGTCCGAAGTAAATCATTCAGAAAGCAACAACGTTAAAATAGAAAATGAAATTAGTTTTGCTGATATAAAAAATGAATTCTGTAGTGAACTGCTGTGTAAGTACATTTGTATTTTTATAACGATAATTATATTACGACCATATCTATCAAATTTATTTCACATAATATATTCATATCAATCTTTTTTATTTCTATTTATTATGAATATCGTAAAGCATTATGGTGGTATAAATATTTGTGTAGCACTATTTACAAACAAAACTGGAGAAAGAATCTAATTGATCAGAAATATTTGTGTTGTTTAATAATCCAACACAACACTTATACAAAATAGGGTGATCATAAACTTATTTAAACATATATTTATAACTTATAATTTCTTTTTCTATAAATTTGAAATATATAATAATATTTTGAAAGATTGTATGAATGTATTTGTTTAACAGTTTGTAACCATTGCCATGAAGTCTATCAGGATTATTGCACCAAATGCAGAGTGTTCGTACATATTTTGAATAAAAGACCTAATAATACATATAACGAAGTAAAAGAATTACCAATATATATGTTAGAAGCCAGAGAGGCATATGGATATTTGGGAATTTTCTCTGTAAAAGTTATACCTGAAGATGTAAGATTTGGTCCTTTTACTGGACTTAATTTTACAGGATTGCCTTTGAGAATAAAAGGAGGAAGGCTCATGCTTAGTGATGATCAATCAGAGCATCTGAATTGGATGCAGTACATCAATCATGCTAAAAATATTTACAAACAAAATTTATTACCATTTCAATATGAAGACAAATTATATTATTATAGCACTCGTAAAATCCAGGCGGGTGAAGAGCTATTGGTGTATTTTGGTGAAAAATACGACAATAATCTGGTTGAAAATATGGAAATGGATTTTGTTCCAATAACGAAAGAGGATGTTAAAAATGTATTTGCCTGCACTTTCTGTTGCATGGGATTCAGATCGAAGGAATATTTAGCTGAACACAAAGCTGTTTCTCATAGTGAAACTAATGAAATGTTTTCTGTTGAAGGTAAGAAGATTTATTTTAACTTTTAAAATGGATGTTGTTATATCAATATAATAATAAATTTCCATTTTATCATCATGTAATAACATCAGCACAGATGTTAGTTTCTCCTGTAGTAATTCCAATGGAGTTATAGTAATTTTAACTTTTCAGTATATCTTCAATGCCGCTTGGGTAATAATAGACTTAGATATAATGAGTATTCTTTATTAAATATTATCGTCAACATTATATAACATATTTAAGATTGAAAGTTAATTATCTTGGTGTTATTCGGAATGACGTAAGGTGACAATGTAATCACAGTTGCATTTTTTTGGGCATTTCAGGTCTACTTACTATTTTTTCGTTTTCTTACAAATCTGTGGTCAACTGTGGTCCTTTTCTGCACCACTTTCTTCAGAGATTCCACTGGTAGTGTAACCTTTTCCAACTTTGTTTATCAAGCTAAGCGAGTAAGATTTCTTGCCAGTTTAAGTATTTCAAATAATTAAATTGACATATTGTTTCAAACTGACAATCAGTGTATCTTTTACATTAAACTAAAAATTAAAAATGTATCATTACATTAGGGTAAGTAATTTCCTTATTACTATTGCATAATTTTACAATTAGATGAAAGTATTGACATATAGGTATTCCACTAAAACAAAATTGTGTTACATTTGGAAATCAAATCACTATTTCAACATTTGTAGGTTAAACAATTTTCGGAAAAATTGAACGGCATAATTCTTTACAGTGTGGTGATGATGTCATTTAAATAATGACTAAACACCGCCACTTAGGTAAGCAGCGGCGTCACTGCGTTGGCTTTACTGATATACAAGGTGTCTCGTATCGTTATGTTCGAATTTTAGGAGTGTAAAGTAGACTTCATTTCAAGTAACATAAACGCAAAACTTGTATATCCATTTTTATTTGTTTCAAAGTTACAGATCTATGAATGTAATTGTCAGACCATGAAAAAAAATGTAATCCTAAAGTCAATCAACTGATTTTATTAATTGAATTTTTTTAAATAAAATCAGTTGTTGAATGCAAGCTTGTGCCCGTAAGCCAACAGAAGAAGTACTTATCCGAATTTCATACTTGTTTTGTCGGATTGCTCGGCAGCCAGGTGAATACGATCCAACAACTCTTCTCTTGTGTTCGAAACTTGCGCGTAGACTAAATTTTTCATGTACCCCCATAAATCAAAGTCAAGGGGATTAAGATCGGGTGATCTGGGTGGCCATGCAACAGGACCATCTCGACCAATCCATCTTGGATAATTGACGTTAACCCAATTTCGGACAGCAATTTCGAAATGTGGTGATACCCTATCCATGTGAAACCACATGTCTCCTCGAACATTCAGTGGGACATCCTCTAAAAGACCTGGCAGTTCGTCAATAAAAAATTGAAGGTAATTGTTCGCATTTAACCTCCCAGGAAGAACGACAGGACCAATCAACAAGTCATCGATTAGGGCCGCCCAAACGTTAATAGAAAATTCATGTTGAAATTTAGATGGGCGTATAGCTTTGGGATTTTCTGATGACCACCTGTGCATGTTTCTCAGATTTGTAACGCCACTTCTCGTGAACGTAGATTCATCTGTCCAGAGGACTGTTCTGCAGAAATTAAAATGAAGCCGTGACTGTTTTAATATCAAGGTAGAATAAACTAGATGAGCATAGTGGTCTGCCTCAAGCAAACCGTGTCCTCTGCGATAGTGATATGGATATAAGCCCTCACGTTTTAAAATTCGCCAAACTGTCGTTCGTGGCACTCCTAGTTGTCTAGTAATTCGACGTACACTGAGAGTTGGATCTCTTGTAACAATACTGCTTCTTCCTCTAAGTCTGCTGGTAAATTTACTCCTCGGTCGAAAAGATAATCACGCAGTCCGCATTCCCGAAATTGTCTGTGTACTTCCAGAAACGTTCTGTAATGAGGAATGTGCCTATCGGGAAACCGATGTCGGTATTCAATAACTGCTTGACGTGCACTGACGTTACAGTAGCCATACACAAAATGCATGTCCGCATACTCTTGAGAAGAAAATCGGTAAGGCTTTTTGAATAAAGAAAACGTGTCCATTAACTAATACGCTGTTGTATGAACTGAAACGTAATGTAATCCTTTATTAAAAAATGCAACGTTAACAGTCATCTGAACATTTATTTATTGTATGATATTCATGGTTCAGCACTTACGAAATAAGTAAGAACCTTCTTTATCATAAATCAATTTCCTGTACTCTTTTTTGTAGATCTCCAAAAAATTTCTGCATGCACTACGACACGTGTTTATTTATTTTAGGATAACATTTTATTATGCGACGTTAACAATCATAGGCCTGTTATTGAATCGCATAACTTTTTTTTAAATAAAATCAGTTTGTATTGACTTTAGGATTACATTTTTTTTCATGATCTGACAATCACATTCATAGATCTGTAACTTTGAAACAAATAAAAATGAATATACAAGTTTTGTGTTTTTGTTACTTGAAATTAAGTCTACTTTGCACTCCTAAAATTTGAACATAACAATACGAGACACCTTGTATAAGTAAGGATGCCCGTTTGAGAGCAAACACAGTGTAGCAGTGGGCGGGGTTTCGGTTGTATGTATTATATTTTAGATGTACAATTGTGAGCATGGAATTCCAAGCAACTAGTTAGTTTAGCAGTTTTTTCAAAATATTTGCTATTGTAAACGGGTATTTTACTGTCACTTGTTGCTTTAAGGTTATGTATCAATGTCATATGCGTGCGTAAGTCATAAACAATTCAATAAAAATAGTATGTCAAGATACTGAAGAAAATTAATGTTTATTTAAATAAGTATATAATTGTATCAGTATTTTATTTAAGCACCATTATGATCTAATACCAATTGTGGTCGTCTTTTGATTGTTTGAATTAAGCTTCTTGTGTCATAATTTTCAGTAGCAGCTTGCCAAACACCTTGAACAGTTTGCCAAAGCTCGTTTCTATTCATCGGTCTAAAATTATTTCTATATAGCTTTTCGACGATATATTCCCACATTCTTAATTGGGTTCAAGCCTGGACTCTTCGCAGGCCACCGCAAAACTTGAATATTTTGGGTAGCCAACCATTCCCTAACCGGTATGTAATTATGTTCAAATGTAAAGTTACCATCTGGAAAACTTTCCAAGACCGAAGGTAGCATTACATTTTTCAATAAATTTCTATATACAAGTCCCGTTAATCTTTCTTCAATTCGATGGCAGATTTCAGAAGTTATCCATACCTACACGTTAACCGAGAATCTGCCACTCAATCGATCTTGCTGAACTTCTTGTTACCGAGAATTTGGAGGTCTGTACACACGTAATTTGCTATTATAACCAGAGCTAAAAACCTGTTCATTCCTCAAAACAACAGCACTCCAAAAATCTTCGTCACGATTTAAATAGAAATTAGCGAACTCTAAACGTGCCTCTTTATTTATGCCACTCAAAAATGGTTTCTCGGCGGCAATTTTATTTTGTAATCCATGCTCCTTTATTCTTCTCCGAGCTGTCCTCTTAGATCCAAGAAATTATGTTATGGTTAATTAAACCGAGGTCTCCGCCTACATTAACACGTCGACCACCAGAACCTGGAGCTCTTTGAACCGTGTGGTAATGTTCCCAGTGTTTTTTTATGTGTTCTATACAAGACTTACTCACATTAAGCTGCACGGTAACATTTCGCGATAATTTCCCGAAAACAAAATCTTGCATCTTGTAATCCAACAGTCCGCCGTCTATCAAACTCACTAAGTTGTCATTTCTTCGCATTTTTAGCGTGGTAAAGAGTTGAAGAACGTTTTAACCCTTAACCACCCAGGTGAAATATTTTTACACAAGCACCCAGGTGACGTCTGACAGACTACTTAATTAAAGACCATAAAAACAATCATCGTTTTTTGAAAATATTGTTTATTGTGTATTTACTAGTTACAAATGAGCCTACTAAGACATAAAACTAAGGAAAATTGGGAAACTTTTTTACAAAAAATAACAAAATAAAGAACTATTTGTAAAATAAATTCAAGCCTTCCCATTATAAACATAAAAATCATAAAAACCTGTCAATGTCTTAAGGCATATTCATTAATAACAGGTTGTATTAGGTATATGAAAAACTCAAAAAAACTCTAAAATTAATAAAAATACTTTGCGGCAGGAGCTAAACATCGCGGTTGTTTACACATGTATTACAAATTGGCTTTGAGCATTGTAAACAAACTGCTTTTCTACACTGCACACATAGATATTTCGTCATTCGGTTTTTGGCTCTCGGGCACAGATAACATCCTTTGCGTTTTTCCAATAAAAGGTCTTCACCACTTGATGGCGCAATTATTTCTGGAATTCCCAAAATTCTGCTAATGCTGGAACGTACTTCGCGAGATACTCGAGGATTTGTTAGTCGCCTTTCCATGTGCTGACGTACTAATTGGGCCGCTAGTTGTTTTGCAAATACCGACTTTTCCCTAATTACCGAATTTCTCGTGTAACATTGATGTAGAATATAAGAATTAACAATAGAAATGTCAAGGATTCTGAAAAATATTGCCAGGGGCCATCTCCAAGTGCGTCGACTTGACGAACTTTTTGCGCACTTCTCATCAATTGTGTCTACTCCTCCTTTGTTACGGTTGTAGTACATGATAATGTCTGGCTTCTGGGTGTCTGGATCGGTAGATGCACCACTATGCATAGAAGAAACAAGGATGGTACCCTTTCCCTTTTTTCCCACGTAAGATACCATAGTTTTCTCATCTCTAAATCCATAAAATGATGATCCTACCGCTCTTTTTTTGTTTGGCAAAAACTCGCTTGGTATTTCTCGCTTATTTTTTTTAACAGTGTTAACATATGTTAGTTTGTTTCTTAGTAAAATATCTACAAGTTCTATAGAACTAAACCAATTGTCGGCAGTAACATTTCGATTACTACCAATGAGAGGTTTCGCGAGACGTATTACTGCCTATGTGGGCTTAGAGAATTTATGTTCTTCTTCGCTTAGTCCAAGTCCATCGGAACCTTTCCGCTGTAAATGTAGGCATTGTATAAATAGCTTGTTCTGGAATCAGTTAGACACATATTTTTTATGCCGTATTTACACGGCTTATTTGTAAATGTACATCTTGAAGTGTGTTCGCCCTCTAAATCTTACAAGCATCTCGTCGATTGTCACCGAATCCCCCATTCCATAGATATTTTGGCAGTTTTCAATAAATTTGTGAAAAACTTGAGAAATTGCTGCCGTTGGATCTTCTTCTTTACGCTCGGTTCTTGTCCTAGGGTCATCAAATCTTAGGGCAGACAGCAGAACGAAAAACGATTTTTGCTCATCACCGCTGTAAATATATCTCTGCATGTCCCGTCAGTAGCGAAAATTGTATCCATGTTTTCATGATTGGAATTGAATATTGACGTATAAATCAAGAGTCCTTGAAAGGCGTTCAATTCTATCATTTCTACATCACTTACATGATATTTTTGTGTATAGTTTGATCGCACTTGAAATAGTTTATGATTTGTCCACTCAACTATCTGAACTAGAATATCCTCCGAAAAAAGTAAATTCCATATAGAAAATAGATCTGCAGTTTGGCCAAGATCACGAGCACTTCCTTTGAGAACGGGAACTTTCAATACAATGTTGTGTTTTCTCACCCGCGATGAAGGAACTACCTCAGCAGTACACCATCTGTACTCGTTTTTTCCATATAAATAATTTTTGCTTGTAGAACTTTCACCATGTTCTACCACATTCTCATCAACATCACTATAATCAGGCGAGTCTTCCTCCGAAACTTCGGAAGCAGAATCATGTTCTGATTCTATATTTTCGTTCTCTGACGCACTGCCTATGTCACTTGCATCATCGTCTACTTCCTCAAGCCATTTCAAAACAGTTTCGTCAAAATCTTTATCGCCAAACCGAACTCTTTTCGACGGACCCGCCATTTCACGTCACACAATATTTAGTACACAAACACACAGGTGCCGTCTGACAGACTGTGACAAACTGAATTCTGTACGTAAAATTCGATAACTTCTTTACGAGTAATGATAGACTCATGGGTAGGGAGTAGTGGTGGGAGCAACAATAGAGAAATGATTAGATGGAGCAACCGATTTATGGACGGTCGAATTACAGAAATATCACATAATATATTTATCGCGTAGTCCGTCAGACGGCACCTGGGTGGTTAAGGGTTAAACAAACATTTAAGCATTGAAGCAAACTATTGAAATGTTAATTTTTGTTTAAACATGGAAATATTTAATTCGTAGACTGGTGGTCGTATTGGTGGAGTGCGTATTTTGTTATTTCGTGGATTTGATACGTCAAATTCTTTTAAAATCGGCTACGCTTTAATTTCCCTTTTTAATAACTATTTATAGTCTTCATTATTTATTGACGAGTCCCGGTATCTTATATTGCTTGCGAATCTTTAAATACGTTCATTCGGATACCTTACCGCGCTCTGTGTTTAAATTTTGGTAACTATATCACCCCCTTCCGCTATTGTCTTCTTGTAGCGGCCGGGTGAGAGGGATTCGATCACCTACCTTGGGAGTGAAAAGTTGATTCCAATTAAGTAGTGTACATTTTCTTAACGAGAGTTTTATCACGCTTTTGACTTATCGCTAATTTATCATTTAATACGGATCTTGTCAAAAAGTCGATAATTATTTTGGAACAGCCAATTTTGCGTTTGCTGCTTCCAGTGGGGTTTGAGTTTGGAGGGGCGCACCAGAAATCAAATACCAAATGACATATAGGCAAATTGCGCGAAATTGGTGCAAAATATAAAGATAATCTGATTGAAAATGTGGAAATGGATTTTGTTCCCATAATGAAAGAGGATGTTGAAAATGTATTTGCCTGCACTTTCTGTTGCTTGGGATTCAGTTCAAAGGAATGTTTAGGTGAACACAAAGCTGTGTTTCATAGTGAAACTAAGGAACTGTTTTTTGTTGAAGGTAGGAAGAATTATTTTAATTTTAGATATTACTAGTTTTTGTATCAACATAATTCTGTAGTTTCCACATTATCATCATGTAATAACACAGAATCACAGATGGTTGCATTTTTTGAGTATTTTAGACCTATTCTTCAATTTTTTATTTTTCTTACAAATCTCTTAGTTTCTCTCTACGTGTCCTTACCTCTCTTCATTCATCCTTCTGCTGTGGTCTTTCTCTGCACCACTTTCTTCACGGATTCCCCTATGGAATAACCGTTTTCCAATTTGGTGACAGTTCTTAATTTATTAAGCCAAGTAAGATTTCTTGCCGTTTTAAGTATTTTAAGTAATTAATTTGATACATTGTCAAGCTGACAAATTATGTACTACATCAAACTAAAAATAATAAATATATCATAACATTAGTGTAAGTAATTTCCTCATAACTATTGCATAATTTTACAATTAGATGAAAATATTGACATATATTCAGTTATAATATCACAAGAGCATAGAAAATAATCGATTATATATCCGAGTCACGAGACGTATTCTGCGAAACACCACGAGAGCGTAGCTCGAGTGGTGTTTTAAGGATATACGTCGAGTGAAGAGGTTATATAGGTAATCGATTATTTTCGTTTGCTCGAGTGGTATTCGTTACGATTATATAACGAATTAACTAACGAAATTTTTTTATTGGTTGAAATTAAAAGTACAATTATTATAATAAATATTTGTTGTATTATCTTTAGAAGTTGAATTTGAGGTGCTGGTGATGGTAGAGTTGGCAGAATCTTGTTTATTTCTCGGTGCCGTCTGCACGTTTCATGTTGAATGCCCAATCTTTCAAAATACTTGCTAATTGTTCGTCAGAAGTTTGAGCACAAAGTTTATAATTTCGCTGTTCACAAAATTCGGTGAACTGTTTCCAAACATATTTATTTGTTTTAACGGTATTTTGCGGTGTCAAATTTTCAATTTCTTTATCTATTTCGGTCCCCCAGCTTATACCAAAGCGTTCCATGTCGAAAAAATTAAAAAAAACCTTATGAAAATTGCTGAATATATTTTTGACGTTTATCAACAAACTTCAAAATACTTGTTACCATGACAAAATTCATATTGTTGGAGGAAGCGAAACACCAAAACGGTTATATCACGTCGTCAAGAGTATATTCACTTATCAATACATGGTAACTATGTAAAATTTGTAATTGCTATTGGCTAAATTTCAAATGAGTTATATAATCCACTAAAACAAAATTGGGTTGCTGCTTGCGGAAATCAAATCACTACTTCAACATTTGTAGGTTAAAAATTTTCAGGAAACTTGAATGGCTTGCAATAATTCTTTACAGTGCGGCAACAAACAAGTTATTGTATAAAATGTTGCTGAAATAACAACAATTTAGTTTCCAGTTTTCCGAAGCCATGTTTCTTTAATTTTATCATCATGAATTTCGAAATTAAAATTCGATCCGACATGTCCTAGAAAAGATAACAAGAGAATTAGATTTTCTTACATACCTCCTCGACATCACATCGTTACAACCAGTTACTGTACATTATCAATGCCTATGAAAAATATTTTGTACCTATTTACTTTCCATTCTAGACCACGACACAATATACAATATTTGGACATATATACCAAACACCCCAAATATTCTCAAGCATATAGGAATGAAAGTAGCTTAAAATTCATATTTTATATAATGGAAACCAATATTTTTAAAAAATGATACAAATTTGAAACTATTGATCCTAAAGTGGCGTATTAAACAACGTTAACAAATAAATATATGTTTTTTGTATACACTACTACTTGTACTACAATTATAGTTATTTATTGTACAAGTGTGTTATGTTACAAATAAGTCACGCGAGAAAATGTTTAGCTCACGAGTCCGCTAGGACGAGTGAGCTACTTTTCTCAAGTGACTTATTTGTAATTAACACACGTGTGCAATACAAAACTTTATCCAACACCTCTTAAGATCCGTTCAAAATGGCTTTTAATGTTTTATAAATTTGACGTTCCATGTCAAATTTAAATTATAAACGACTAATGCAAAAAGTTCATATACAGTAATGCAGTTACTATGGAGAATAAATAATGCAAATCAACAAGCAAACAAAATTAGTGATTGATTAATAATACTGCAGTTAAAAGTTGATGGTAATGGAAGAGTTGCAAGAGGCTGTTTTCATTCCGCTAGAAGTTAAGAAAGAAGCTCAAGCAGCATGTTATAAATTACTGCCAAAAAAATCGAAGGATAATTACGACAAAGAATTTCGTCATTTTGAAGAATGGCGAAAACAGCAAAGTATCACTGGAATTAACGAAGAAGTTATGCTGGCGTATTTCCATATTTATAGAAGGAAAATAGCACCTTCTTCATTGTGGACGAAGTATTCCATGTTAAGAAGTACTTTGAAAGTGTATATGAATAGTGACATATCGAAATACGGAAAACTGATTTCCTATTTGAAGAGTGAGGCAAGAACCCACAAGTCCAAAAAGGCGAAAATCTTGGAGAGGCTACATATAGAGAAGTTTCTGAATGAGGCTCCTAACAATAAATATTTGATGATGAAGGTATTATTTATTTTCTTATATTTAATTCAAAGTATTTATTCATTATTCGTTCGTGTATTCTATGCAGGTTGCCTTAATAATGGGTATATCAGGTGCGTGTCGTTGTGATGAAATAACTAAGCTGAAAGTTGACGATATAGAAGATAAAGGAGGATACTTGTATGTTTCGATACCTGACACAAAGACAAACGTATCTAGAAGTTTCACTGTTATGGCAGAAGGATTTACAACAGATATTCTTGACCTCTACAGAAAATATGTCTGTATGAGACCAAAAGGTATTCCACATGGCAGATTCTTCCTAAATTACAAGAAAGAAAAATGCACTATCCAGCTAGTTGGAATTAACACCATTTATAAGATACCTCAGAAAGTTGCATCTTTCCTGAACCTACCAGAAGCTCAATTATATACAAGACATAGTCTGAGACGTTCGTCAGCATCTCTTCTGGCAAACGCAGGAGCTGATATTACAACAGTTAAACGACATGGTGGGTGGAAATCGTCCACTGTGGCAGAAGGTTCTATACAAGATTCAGTATCCAACAAGATTGATATAGCCAGAAAGATACAAGGTCCAGACAGTCTAACGTCCTCGACTTCTGGTCATCAAATTTCTGTTCAGGATACTTCAAATACGTCTTCTAGTATAACTCTAAATTCGAATAACCTGAATGCAGAGTCAGATACAAAGAGGATTTCCTTCAACTTTAATAATGGGCGATTCATTTAGAGATACTTTTTCCAAAAGCAAAGAACAAATGAAAAAGGCCAATTTATTTAAGAAACTTGATTATCATACAAAAGAACCATTCTTTACAATTATTTTTTAAAGATTATTTCTCTCAAATGTTGGCCGCGACTGCGGTTAACGTAGTCTATTCTGCTGTTCCAATTTTCAATGACGCGTTCTAGCATTTCGAGTGGTATTTGTCCAATGACCCGAGTAATATTGGCCTCCAATGCCTCAATTGTAGCCGGTTTATCCATGTAGACTTTAGACTTCACGTAGCCCCACAGAAAAAAGTCTAATGGTGTGATGTCACAAGATCTAGGCGGCCAATTTACTGGTCCGAAGCGTGAAATTAAATGTTCACCGAATCGTTCTCGCAGTAAAGCCATAGTTTCACGAGCTGTATGGCTAGTGGCGCCATTTTGTTGGAAGTAAATGTCTTGTAGACCACGGGTGTCAAGTTCAGGCAGCAAATAGTCCCTTATCAAGGCGCGATAACGGTCGCCATTCACAGTTACATTCCGGCCGGCTTCTGTTTTTAAGAAATATGGACCAATTATTCCACCGGTCCATAATCCGCACCAAACAGTTGTTTTGTCTGGAATGTAATGGTAGCACTTCAATCTCTTCAGGTTGCTCATCACCCCAAATACGGGCATTTTGCTTATTCACGTACCCATTAAGCCAGAAATGGGTCTCATCGGAGAACAAAATTTTTGTCGAAAAAAGTGGATCTTCTGCAAGTTTATCAAGAGTCCAACGGCTGAAACGGAAACGATTTGGAAGGTCGGTCGCCTTTAGTTCTTGCACTAGTTGAATTTTGTATGCATTTAAACCAAGATCCTTTCGTAAAATACGCCAAGTTGTTGCATACGACAAACCAAGCTGTTGAGAACGGCGACGAATTGATTCTTCCCGGTCTTCGCGTACACTCGCTGCTACCGCCGCTATATTTCCTTCACTACGTGCTGGATGAGGTCTATGTGGTCGCGTATTATCCATTATTGTAAATTGAGTTTCAAACTTATTGATGGTATAGCGAATTGTGCGTTCGGTAGGCCGATTATGTGGCCCATATGTTGCTCTAAGCGCACGATACACATTCCTTGTAGAACGCCCATTTTCGTAATAAAGCTGTACTATTTGTAGACGCTGTGCCGGGCTAAGTCTTTCCATTACGTAATGTCAAATAGTACTGAACCAGAATGCGCAGTCCGCTGACGCGTCGCATGCGCGCTCAGCCATTAAATCCCCACCTAAAAAAGTACCTCCAAATGAATCACCCATTATTAATGTAAATGTTAATTAGTTGCTATTGTTTACCCTTTAGAATTAATATAAATGTGTTAATACTGTAGCAGTTTGAATGTCTCTATGCAATCTAAATTTCACCTTGTTTTATCTCACTAGTGAGATAAATTATGTTTTTAACTCACTAGTGAGTTATAAGCTTGATTGATTTAAAATCGCCATAGTTATAGGTCTATTATTAGGAGGTGTTGGATAAAGGATATTATATGGAAACTTATTGTAATGTGAGTTATGAAATTACGTCATCCACTTACACATTCGAGAGATGTACGGGAAGTCTCCGGCAAAACACCGGAAAAATCTAGAGGACATCATATACCTTTCGGAAGAGAGACCAGGCATTCAACGAGTAATCGCCGTCGTGTGATATTATATAAATATAAATAAATATGCATATATAAATACATATTGTGAAATAAATCCTCTTTTTGTTATTTATTAGCTTTTAAATTGTTATTTAGTGCGTTTTGTTGTTAATAATTGTGTTTAAATTACCGTTAGTTTTATTGAAAAGAACCCAGAATGATAAATTCTTTACAATATAATAATGTTAATTTATTTATTGATTACAATATTCGAATTAGTCTACCTGTACGTAAACGGACTAAAACATATATGATAAGTTCAACAACATTAAATTTGTAAAATATAATTTCCTATACCCCAAACAAATACGAAATAAAACCAAATTTAATCACTCATAAATGACTTGAACAAAGATACACTTATTTAGTTGTACAAAGAAAACAAAACGGTAAATATTTACTAGGAAATACCTCAGAAAATGTAAAATTGAATTAAGTTATCTCTTAAAATTCATGAAGCAAAGTTATTATAGTTCCTCGCATGGGTGATAAAAAAATTAATTTTATTGATTCATTTAACATTTCTCGCCCACCTAGCAGTAAGAATTAGAACCTGTATGTATGTATTTTTGTATCTTGACCCACCGCTCAGGCGGCGTCACTTTCTTTCTTCAAATATGATCACTTAATTGTAAACACCTTAAATTCTTTTGCTGCTGATGAATTTGATTGATATGTTGATACTAATATGCGACTGTGTCTCTCTTGATGCTAAAATAAGAAGATGGGAGAAATTGGTCTTTCATGTTCTACTTATCAATGACTTGCAATTTTAAAGCTGGGGGTGTTGGGGCTCTGTAGTTCTTCGACGACGTACAGTACCTTTTAGTCTTTGTATTAGACTTCCTTGAAATTATGCCCGACAACAAAATAAACCGCTCTTTTAAGTTCCTATTCACAATCCACCGTCTATAAAACTTACTACGCTAGCCAAAATTGTTATTTCTTCACACGCTAAGCATGTTAAACAGTTGAAAAACATTTTACTCACAATCGGTTAGTAATCTGTAGATTTGTACCCTTCGAAACAGTCGGGAAGCGACTTATTGCTTACCTACTTCACTTTCCCAGCTATAGCCGGAAAAGTGTTTTCCCAGCTAGCAAGTGTCAGTTCATTAGTCACAAATATGACATCATTGTCATTTTGGCATTAAAACATGTTTTTAGGAATAAATTGGAATCAAACTGTATTTATTTAGTAAAGAAACAATAATAAACCTATTTACAGTTCTGGTGGGGTGCATTCAAGTTCACTGTCGGACATATTTCTTAGTATACACGTATAAAGATTTTTTATTATTAAAAATGCCGTACTATATTTTGTAACTGGCAAAATAATTACCTAACTGTCAGATTCAACAAACTTATTACATTGCCTAGCAACGATTTTACAAGTATCTTCCTTAAAATAGTTTATCAAATTATCATAAAAATAAATACCGATACTCATGTATTATTATTATTATTATTATTTAAAATAAAACTTATATAGAATTACTAATAGTAGATTGTGAGTAAAATCGTATACATACCTCGGGAGAACTCATTCCAGCCTTGCGTCTGCAGCTTACCTCGGTGCTTTGCACCTCGGTAAGCCACCTTGACGCTCGGCTGTAATAGAGCACTTCCCCGCTCGGTATGTAATATACTATTAAAGAAACATTTAAACAGTGAAACGAACTATTGAATAGTTAATTTTTGATTCCCAATATCGATACGTTTCATTCGTAGAGTGATCGAGTACATATTTTGCTATTCTCTGGATTGTAATAACTCGATATAGTCATGTATATGCATAACAGTCTCGGCAAGGCTACAGCCTCGCTCTTTTTAATACAAACGGTAACGTGTTATATAAACACGACCGTACTCTGTGTATATTGCATACACAAGACTATATGTCAGGGTTTGTGTTATGTTCTAGAAAAGACTCCAAGGATCTTCTCTAATATATATAGACAGTAGTTTAAGTAAGAGATATTCACATTCACGTATACAGTCATAGTAATAGTAACTATACGTTAGAGAGTTACAACCAGCCAGTGGTACGAACGGTGTTGTACGTAATAACCACGTTCTACCCTGTCTGAGTTGGACATAGTACTCGATGTAAATACTTTGTTAACCAGTTGTAAGTGTTAAATTAATTATAAGATGTTACCCGAACTTTGTGCGTATCATTTACTACGATAAGTCGCCCTAACCTGCTATCCAATGTGGCCGACCAAACGGCCCACATTACAGGATTTAGTACGTCAAATTCGTTTTAAATCCTTAAATATTTAAGTTGTTTGTTCGACGCCAACTTATTTCTCGCTAATTAAAATTAAAACTTGATATAACGGACTTGCCGATGTTATTTTCGTATTCCTTTTTTGCACGGGAGATTTTTAGGAGTCAAGAATTAACATTGAATTTTATTATTTTTGTATCTTATCATTTCTAGTTGTAGAATAATATGTTTAATTTTAGACCTTGCCCAGTGCCCATTTTGCAAAATTTATTTGGAAGCGAAGGAATATTTCGACCACCACATGGATTACTGTTGTGAGACAAATGCCAGGTAAGATTAAGAAGGTAATCAAAACACTTCAAAAGTTTTATTTGCCTTGGAAAATACAAACATAGTGCTATGAATAGTGAGTTCGTAGTTGACTGAACCACTATTCACCACAACACAGTCCAACTTTAATACTTAATCGGTTAATTTACTTTTATGAGACAGCTTTAATCTCCGGATTTCCAATAGAAAAACGTGGTACTTCTCTTCTACAAAAATACTGGGCGCCAAAATCAATAGTTTACACAAAGGTAATAAGAAAGTCACAGTTTCCAAATTATAGTTTATTAAAAAATAAATAAAAAAAAATGAATCTTTATGAAGTATAAAGACCTGTGTATTACAATTACACATAGAGGTAAACTTAATTTGCTGATAATGACAGCTAAGCAAATTTAAACATCCTCTGATGACTCGCGAACAAAATTAAATACTAATAAATTCCAAAGATATTTTTCTCTATCTCCCCAGAATAAACTCACATATAAACAGAATAAATCTGTCAAATCGAAATCTTACAAAGACCTGCGCGATACCACAGGTATAAAAACCAACCTTGAAAATCAAACGTTCTAGAATTTAAATGTTAAAACAAATTTACTAGAACCAAAAAACTATCTTTGTCATCTATGTCTTAATTACCATAAAAATATATAAATTCATACAATGAAAATACAATAAATGCATACAGTAAAGAAATAATATTATAAATGCGAAATAAAACTTACGTAGGTTTTTTTATCTCATATAACAAAGGAGAACACGTGCAAATAAGAGAGTTATTAATACAAAATACGAAGTATACACACTCGTATAAATTCGTTAATGAGAAAAGTCATACAAAATACGAAGTATACACACTCGTATAAATTCGTTAATGAGAAAAGCAATCACAACCACAATGAAATCAAAAACAAAAACCGAATTTAATTGAAATGAAAGATAAAAAAAAATTTATCTCCCAATACACAACTCTCTTACTTTGATGTCAAAACGTGTCTAAAGAATCGTGGCAAAGAGACAAACTACCACAAAAATCAAAAACAAGTCAAAATAAAATCAATGTTTATAAAAGAAAATCATACACTGTAATAGAAAATAGTACACTATAAAAATAATATTTTTCAAAAATGTTGCGGGGAAAAATCTATAGCACTATGTATCCGCATTTCCCTCAAGATTCTCATGCAACTGCAGAATGTATCTGTGAGCATCTAAAAATTATTAATTGATAATTTGGAGCGACATCTGGCTCTTTACTGATATTCTGTTTTGAAAAACATCTACCGTAGTTGAGAGGCCGTCCAGTTTTAGGAAAACGCGTTCGGCAATAAGTAGGGACCGGACACGAAAATAGGTTTGTTTCTGTAAGCAATCCTTGAGTTTCAAACAATTTGATACGTGTGGACACTGCATAAGTGGCACATACCTACATATGCAGTTAATATGTATCTGTCAATGCACAACAGAGCGAATGTAATAAATGGTTTGGTAACCGGCAGCAACTACTGCTGAAACAAAAGTAATGCTGACAAGCGAATTGCGTATCGAATTTAATAAAAATAACACAGGCCTGCATAAAATTTGTGATGACGTGATTTTTGTTTGTTAAGCTCAGTTTTTATATAGCAATAACTAATTAAAATACAGTTGGTCTCTACCACCCACAGATTTTTTTTTGCACAAAAGAAAAAGAAAAAAATATAAAAAAAATCTTAGGCGTTTTAATACATTTTAAAATGAATGTACTACTTCAAATTCTATGTATTAACCCAAAAATGATTTTCTGTTGTGGTTTTAAAGAAATTTGTTAAATAGGCTCTCATTACCTGATGTAAATCTTTTATTACATGTATTAATTTTGGACAAGATTTCCGGGGATTTTTACCTGCTAAATCCTATTTATTATGCTTTCACTTTATTAGTACTGCGAAGAAGAATTTCAAGTTTATTACTCCAAACAAAATGTATATTTTAATGTCATTTACTTCATTATAGCTCTGAGTGTCGATCAGTAAACAAGTAAAATTAATTTGTCTTTAGTGTTGCGCGTGGTATTTGATAAATAAACATTGCTTAAAAATATGTCTAGCCGGTGTTGCAAAAACAAACCAGATGATTTCTGTTATATTTGTGGATATTTCGTCTTGAAAAAGTTTAAGAGACCAATTGGTGAATTTGTGAAAAATGCATATTATGCTTATTTCAAAATCAAATTAGGAGATCAAGATAAAGATTGGGCACCGCACGTTGTTTGTAAAGTATGTGAAGAAGGTTTAAGACATTGGACCAAAGGGAATAGAAAAAGCCTTCCTTTTGGAATACCGATGGTTTGGAGAGAACCGCAAAATCATCATGAAGATTGCTACTTTTGTCTTTGTGATATTAAGGGGCATAATAGAAAAACTTTGAAACATATTTTGTACCCAAACAATATTAAATCAGCTATCAGACCAGTTCCTCGCAGTGATCATGTACCTGTACCTGTACCCCCCAAAGTACTACAAGAAGATATTGAAACCTCTTCAACTTCCGGCTCCGTACAGTTGGATAGTGATTTTGAACCATCAACCTCAGCTATTTTCACAAGCCGAACTGAATGATTTAGTAAGAGATTTGGGACTTTCAAAAGATCTTTCTGAAGTACTGGGGTCTAGGTTGAAACAAAAAAATTTGCTTGCCCCAGAAACTACCTTCAGATCTTCCTTTAGCTGAATATGACAGAAAAACAACCAAACGAAGCTTTTCTGAAAAACGAAAACGTTTTTTTAAGAAGCATAAAGAATAAATAACTATTTCTAATAGTTTCTATGTGTATATTTTTGTATTTTTTTAATATAATATAAAACTAGCTTATAAATGAAATAAATCGTGTTTTTTTCTATATTTTTTGATTTTACTGGTTTGAAAAATAACCTTACGTGATACAAAAAAAATAAAAGCAGATTTGAAATCAGCGCTACCCAATTACTAGAAAACCGTTAAAATTTTTAAATCAACATTCAAAGAGTTGAAAAATGCAGGCCTGTGTAATTTACAAAGAACAAAAACTCAAAACTATGTATTTTTTGTGAAACATTGAAAGTGTAAAACATTACTATGAACAACTAAAATTTGTTCAAGGTTTCCTGTGTTAAATTAGTTCTTTTAGATGTTAAAACGTCTTTAAAAATAGAAAATGTCCGTTCCACATCACAACTGGTGACGGGTGCGTGCTTAAAATGTTGCAAAATACTTCGAATGTATAGATTTTTCAATCGGCTCTGTGCAGAATTGATATAATATATTCAAATCTGGATTTCTGCTAAATATGGTATCAACTTTGTGTCTAAGCTTTGGGAAATGATGAAACTAACTTATCAACATTTGGAAAACGACCCCTGATGTATTCACATACTCTGTCTAGTGCTTGTGCTGCACATGCAGCATATTGGGATAAGATTGCTTTAATAACTTCCCTGTTTTTAATATATAAGCTGCCGCATCAGTCAAATATAATAGCATCTTGTCTTTATAGTTGTTATCCGATGACTGAATATTATGAATACATTGATCAATTACTTCTGCAGCTGTTTCACCATTTACGACTGGCAATATTTTAGTTGCAATTAAGTATGGTTGGTATGAAGTTGTCCGATGGAGAATGCCAACCACACATTTAACACATCGTCCCATTACATCCGTTGTTTCGTCTGCACTTCAAGATAATGACCAGATAGGTTGGTTCGTATTTTTTCAATGATTCTCAAATAACATTTTGTTAAGTGGTATTTACGTAAAGTAGATTCGTCTGGTATATGACGATCAGTATACATATTTTGTAAGAAACCTCTTGAGGACTTGATTGTTAAGCTTTTTGAATGGGATATTAGCCGCCATGAAAGCTTCACACAGTTCTTCGTTAAAAGTGTCTGGTGCAGATGGACATAAGAAGTGCTCATTTGAAAAGTCAATCTAGGTTATTTGAAATTTTGATAGAATAAGACGCAAATATATTAGTATGTGTTTGTTGTTCCGTAAACGTAAATCCAAATGACATTTGATAATGTCAATCACAAATATCAGTTAGTGCATAAAATAATCGTGCGTCGATTCTGGTTTAAATAAATTGCTTCTCAGTTTTAAAATGGCTTTCACTTTAGAACATAAAATTTTTTTAGTCCAGGCTTATTTTCGAAGTGGTAATAAAATTGATGGTTTATGGGTTTATTCAGTTCAAGATTGCATGGTAGAATTTCAAGTTGAGTTTCCACATTTTGTAATAGATTATATACATTTTAAGAATACTTTGGATAGAACTTTAAAACTTTTTTCTGAAACTGGTAGTCTCTTAAGAAAATCAGGCAGCGGAGCAGTTAAGAAACGTACACCTCAAGTTGTCAATCGTGTTGAAGAATTAATGGAAAATGAACCACAAACATCTATTCGACATTTGAGTCAACAAATAAACCTTTCTGTTGGTACAATTCACAAGTTATTAAAGAAAGATATGCAACTTTATCCATACCGTAAATATGAACAATAATGGAAAACTTTCGCAAAGAGTCATCTTTGCTGATGAAGCATGGTTTTATAAAACGGGATACCTAAATTCACAAAATACAGGAATTTGAAGTAGTGAAAATCCACATGCAATTAATGAAGAATCGCTACATCCAGAGAAAATTAGTGTTTGGGCAGCGGTAAGCCAAAGGCGAATCATTGGACCAATATTTTTTCAGGGAACGTTAACTGCTCAAAGGTAGCGTACGGAAATTTTACAACCATTTGTCAATCAGTTGCATGATGATGAACTACAAAATGCATATTTCCAACAAGACGGAGCACCTTGTCACTGTACTGCAGAATTTTTTGATGAGCGTATAATTAGTCGAAATACTGAAATTGCCTGGCCTGCACGTTCATCCGATTTAACACCGTGCGACTTCTTTTTGTGGGATTTTTTTAAATACTAAACGTTGCAACCAAATAACACTGAAAGAATCGAAACCAGAAACAATCCCTTATAGAAGAGAATATAAAATAGACTATCTTAAGAACAATAAATACATATATCTGTATATGCATATATAACAGCATGTAAACACGAGAATACACTTTGGAAATTAACGGATATAATTTTTTAAGCGATTATTTCAACGAAGTCTAACGAAATAATATATAAATGTATATTCCGTCTTACACGCCACTGTTGAATTAAATTTATGAAGGAAAAGACACAATGTCCTATTCATAACGACGGAAATATCACCTGGTCGAAGAATGCAATCGAGCAAGCAAATAGTGGGGCTGTTATAGCATGCATACTATATCTGAGACCACCACAACGTTTTATCGGGGAAATTTGCCATTCAATCGCTTCCGTCCGCTCTCTGATAATTATGAATTTATTTAAAGCAGGGATGCACAGACTTACAGGGAACAGGGGCCACTCGGGAAAATTATAAGCCAAGGACGTGCCACTACAAAGAATACTTATTAACACAAATATTTTTATTTTTAAATACATAGTATGAATTACTACAAATGATAAAAATAAAAGAACATTCAAAAATGTTATTGTAATTATGTAATCGTAATGTAATCTAATCATTACAATGTAATATTTCATGTTTTATTATTTATTATTATATTATTACATGTTTGCTCAAAAATATACGTCGATCCAAATAAGCTTGCGCATTTCAATGCATTTATTCGCAACTCTTTATAAGCGGTTTTGTCAACGCAACGGTAAAAGTTGAGTAAATTACCTTCATTAAACTTGTTTCGTAAATTATCATCATTTTGCATGCCTATCAATTCCAGCTGTATTGATTCCGGTGCATTTTCGGGAGGATTGCTGAAAATGTCTAATAGAGGTTTAACTTTTTTGAAGTATAGAAAACGATCATGAAAAGCTTGTATTAAAATATCAATTTTTTCAAGATAAGCGAAATTGACATCAGTTTGATTGAATTTCTCCATATTTTTTTTGTAGTTCGGAAAATGGCTGTTATTGGCTGAATTGATTTGTGTCCTGAAAAGACTCAATTTGCATTGAAAGGACGAAACATGAGAGTATAACTGCGAAATCAATTGATCTTTGCCTTGGAGTCGCGTATTTAAGACATTCTAGTGATTTGTGATGTCTACAAGAAACGCTAAGTCACACAGCCAATCAGAGTTGTCGAGTTCGGAGACGTCCTTTTTCTTTTTCGCCAGAAATATTTCGATTTCTTCAATCAAGTTAAGAAACCGCTCTAGTGACAACCCACGACTTAGCCACCTTACTTCAGTGTAAAACAGGAGATCCCCATATTCGCTTTCAATATCCTCGAGAAATTGTGTGAATTGTCGGTGATTGAGACCTCGTGATTTTATAAAGTTTACAGTAGGTACTACAACTTTCATCACATTTTCAAATCCCAATAATTTTGAACAGAGGGCCTCTTGATGTATAATGCAATGAAACTGCATTAATTCTTTGGTATCTATGTTTTTAGTTTGTAAATACTCTTTTAATATAGTTGTTATCCCAGATTTACTTCCAACCATTGAAGATGCTCCGTCAGTCGTAATTCGAGATAGTTTCGTTAAATCCAAATCCATTATAGAACATTTTTCCAGAAGAGCTTTGAGCATGTCACTCCCCTTGGTTTGACTTGTCAAAGAACTCATACCAATCACTCACTTCAAAATTTTTGGTTAAACCTCGTAAAAATATTAAGAGTTGAACAGTGGAACATATATCTGTAGATTCGTCGAGTGCTATAGAAAAATACTCAAAACTTTTCGATTTCGTGCTAATTGCTCTTCTATATTAGCTGCTAATGTGGTAAGCCTTCTTTGAACAGTCATCCGGTTTAGTTGAATTTTCTCAAACCTCTTTGCATCTTTCGGACACATTTTTTTGCGGCGATATCTAAACACTGCTTAACAAACTCACCATCTTTAAAAGGCCTACAAGTTTTCGCTATTATTCGAGATATTTCAAAGCTAACTTCAGTAGCTGTTTCAGCATCTTGAATTGGTTTTGTAAACATAGCTTGCTGGCCTATTAGTTCCCTTTGTAAAGTGGAAATTTTTTGCGTTCGATTTTCGCCGGTTAATTTGGTAAAAGTATGATGCTGGGTTTCGTAATGCCTTTTCACATTATATTCCTTCGGAATAGAAACACTACTCTTGCATATTAAACAGACACTTTTGTTATGCGATGAAATAAAAAGTATTTTTGGTCCAAATATCTCGATTTTCATATTCAAACCTTACGACTACGTTTTTTACGGGGGCCTGGTTTACCCATATCAAAATTGATATTATATTGTTACGTAGGTAGATGCCAACTTCGAACGACGAAATATTTATTCTTCACAGATTACAATTCAAACAATATAACGTTCGCTTGTCCGTAGTTAAAACTTAACGGCCCCGATAGCGGGCGATACGTTGTATTTATACGAGTTACCTACCACATTGTTCGGGGATAATACCGACGTGTTTCGCGAATCTTCGAGTAATCTAGTTGGTTCGACAGATTTCTAGTCTCATAACAATATGCTTGGAACGACGAGGAGCATACCTGTCCTACGTAGTAAACCTGAACAAGAAAGTAGTAGGTACTTAAAGATACATATAGTTCATAAAGTATAAGTTTTCAGTTCAAGGTCAAATTCGAAGCATATGATTCAAATCAGTACTGCAGAGTCAAATGAAGTCAGTATTCAATCGCGGAAACAACCGTTTGTCATCATAAAATATAAACGTCATGTTTCAATATTGTCAAAATTTTAGTATGTTACTTGCAATATAACCAAAGAAAGCATATACATAACCTACATGTCAAAATAATAATAATGAGTAAAGTGGGAACATTAATAGTTCAAAAGTATTGTTTCTTTTCTAGTTCTGTATAAATATATTCTATCCAAGAAAACTATGCCGAAATTATTACTTTAATATTTGAACAAATTATTTTAAATGTTATTTATAATTATAAACTCACGAAAATACTCGATCAAAAATTTATTTAAAAAGAAATATTTCAAGTCATATCAATAGTGAAATGAGGTATTGAAAAGATCTTTAGTGTTAAAAATGTTTGCATTATTAAGAATGACATACCTACCAAAATCATTTTCTTGCACTATATCTGGGTTAAGAAGATTGGGAATGTATTAATTTGATGAATAATTTAGATTTCTACTTAACTTTTATATTGTTTATATTTTAAATAAATTTAAATATATTGGAAAAGAATGTAAAAGTTATGTTCGTAACTCTTTGAAAAAGAATTAAAACCTTTTGAAAGTTGTAAATATATGTTGTCAAATTACATTTATAAAATTATACATAAAATAAACATTTATATAGTCTACATTTAATATTTTATTGTTTCTTAAGAAAATAATGGTATAATAATACAATCCTAATCCATATTATTCTTTATTAGATGAAGATAATATTTAACAAACACATGAGGATTTTCTGATAACTACATTTGATAATTTTGCAGGTACCAATAAGAACTACCAATAAGAAAAAAACAAACTTCATCCATATAAAACTTTGCCACGAGATCTTTATCATGTAATGTTTCGTTGAACCAGTGGCAGTAATTTCTTCGCTGCTTTATATTATGTGCATGCAAATGATACACATTGATGATTTTTATGGCAGTATTAATGTAACCATATTAAACTTCTACAAAATATAAATACAAAAATATTTTGTCAAAATAAGATAGTTACCTGCTTATTAATGTTTAGTGAACTTTTATAGAAGTAAACTTCCCTGATTCATCCAAATAAAACCTCAAAAATATTACTTGTATTATTTGCAATAGGTATGTTATTTTTAATGTAAATGGAGTATATATTACAAAAATGAATGAAAACTAGTCAGTTTTTGATTCTGACTCAAAACTTGAGTCATTTACATTATTATTAGAGCAATCTCTGCCCTATCAAGAAATTGCTCCTTCTCATGCCATTTTTTAATTAAATTTTCCGCATGCCTAGCACAATTATACCAAGTAATTTCATCACCCTGTTGCAAAGCTTCATTCCACATTTCTTTAACTCTTTCATCTGAATAACCATTTCTTCCAATATTTGAATTATAATAGTTTTTAACCTTAGTCCAAATCATTTCAATTGCGTTCAAGTCACAATGGTACAGAGGTAATCTTAAAACTTCATGTCCACTCACATTATTTCACTTATAATAAATATCTTCTCTTCTTTATGATATTTTACTAATTGAATTAATTCATTCTTAGTCATTGCAGGTGAATAGCTTCCATCTTTTTTTCTCAACCATTCCATAATTTCTGTTTTTTTGAGGAGGTATTTGGTTGTTTGTTTTGACTAGCGCTATGATAAGGAGCATTATCTATTATTATAAGTGATGGTACCTCAAGATTTGGTATAAGCTGATCATTTACTCATTGCTTAAAGGAGTCGCCATTCATTTCTCCATGGTAATCACCAGTGATTGTTTTTGGTGGAAAAATCAGACTAACTCCTTTAATGAAGCCATTTTCTGTGCCAATATGTATAATAATAAACCGTTTACCATCATAGTCTTTGGGTTTCCTAACACTTTTTATATTATCATTTTGCCAGGATTTCATTCTATTCTCTTTCGAAAAGATTCAAATTTCATCAAGGAACATAAACTGACATAAAGTTGAATTTAAGTTATTCATATATTCCCTTAAAAATACATTTCTCATTCAGACTATATTTAATTTCTCTGTGAGCGCTCTCCTGTTACACTCTTTCTTATATTTAAAACCAATATCTTTAAGCAATATTGCTAAAGTAGTTGTACATGTATGAACAAATTCTTTCATAGCCAAAACATTGCTTAAATTTTTTAAGGTAAGATGTTTTTCTGAAAAATTTTAACATGTAATAAATATTTACAATATATTAAAAACATACTTTCTTTATACATGTCATAAACAGTATTTCGAACTTCCATTTTAGTTGCTTCTGCTACGTCCTTAGTTTTTGGCTTCTTACAAGACCTTTTTTTGCTAGGAGACGATAAGACTGGATTCTGAATGTTGCGATGTTTAATAGTGTAGACCGTTCCACTAGAAATATTAAGGGCTTCTGCTACCCTCTAAAATAAAACTTATTTCATAATACCGCCTTATCTAACTGATTACGTGAATTACCTCATGAACGCGGTCGATGGACATAAATGGTCCACCATTCTCCTTTACCTGTTAATAGGCTGTAAGATTTAATACAAGCTTGAGAACCAAGAGGTTTACTTGGCATCTAAGAAATATTCTGTAAAATAAATAGGTTAGAAATGTCAAAGTAATAATCAAACAATTTCGTACTTATTGCCACTAATTGATATTACTATTTATTATCAGTATTGTTCTCAAAAAAACCAGATTTTGTAATTTTTGATAAACTAAATATTCAAATTAGAAGAATGCTTAACCTAGAAGTCAGAATACCGGAAACAAAGTCAATAAACAACAATATTGAAATAATTTGACAAGTCGAATATCATAAGACTATCTCCTAGACAACCTATCCTTTTTATTTAATATAATATTTCAAAGACGTACGTCTTAACTCAAAATGACAAACGTATGTAGTATTACAGCGCGTGTTCATGTGTGTTAGAAGGAGATAAAGTACAATTTGCGGTTCACACTTGGGCAGTACGAACTGAAAACTTATACTTTATGAACTGTATCTTACTAACAATTACAAAAGTTAGAATAAAATAAAAAGTTAAGAAATATTTTACTATATATATATATTTACTTTTGTAGTTTTTCGAACAATTTTAAAAATTCGTTGGCGGGCCGCATAAATATCGACAGTGAGCCGCATGCGGGCCGCGGTATGTGCATTGCTGATTTAAAGTAATGCCAAACTCATGGCCATGGCGTACAACGAACGAAATAGAAAATCTTCCTTGCAATATACTATGTACTAATCCCCCATTACCATGTAATCATTTAAATCCGTTGCCGAGATTATAAATGACTGACGTTTGATCGTGTTATTGTATTTAAAAGGTTTCTTATATATAACTCTGATTCCTTTAATTTCAGACACTGCGTACTTCCCTTACGGGAGGTGCACATACGGATCGTAGAAACTCGTCCATCTCTAAGAAGCGAGTTCAAAAGAAGGAAGCACGGAATATACACATGTACGCAATGCAAGTTCAGTACCATGTACAGCGCCGACTTCAGAAACCACACTAACGAGCATTACAAACTGAAAATGTACCAATGTGGAATTTGTCACAGAAGATACAAGACGAAGGAATCTCTCATGGCGCACGTGGAAAAAAATCATATTGACAATAAAGGAAGAGATGTCCAAAAAGACTCTACGTTTGACTATTCCAAACCTAATATTAAAAATATAGAAGAGAGATCTCCACACTCACGGTATAGGAAAAAGCAATGTCAATGCTCAAAACGCAAGTTTCAAACAAGACACAAATGTCACTTAAAGAAATCACTTACAAAAATAAAACATCTAAACAAAGGCAAATATAAGTGCGAAAATTGCGAGTTTAAGACATATTATAGGACATATTTACAAATGCACACGAAAATAAAACATCTTAAATTAAAGGATTATAAATGCATGAAGTGTGAATACCGAACGAACGTGAAATCAAATTTGAAACAACACATAAAGTCAAAACATCTTAAATTAAGGGATTTTAAATGCATAGAGTGTGAATACCAAGCGAGCCTTAAGAGTGATTTAAACAGACATATAAAGTTAAGGCATCTTAAATTATGGGATTATAAATGCATGGAGTGTGAATACCAAACGAACTTGAAGTTACATTTAGAAACACACATAAAGTCAAAACATCTTAAATTACACGATTATAAATGCAGGGAGTGTGAATACCAGACAAACGTCAAAGGCAATTTCGAACGACATGTAAAGTCAAAACATGTTAAATTACACGGTTATAAGTGCATGGAGTGTGAATACCAGACGAACTTCAAGTCAGATTTGAAAGTACACATAAATACAAAACATCTTAAATTAAGGAATTATAAATGCATGGAATGTGAATGCCAGACGAGCTTCAAGAGCGATTTAGAAAAACATATAAAGTCAAAACTTCGTAAATTAAGTGATTATAAATGCATGAAGTGTGAATACAAGGCAAATCGCAAATCAAGTTTAGAAAGACATATGAAAACAAACCATATTAAAGTATGCGATTATAAATGCATGGATTGTGAATATCAAACGAACTTGAAGTCAAATTTAGAAAAACATATCAAAGCAAAACATCTTAATTTATGGGAATATAAATGCAAGGAATGTGAACACCAAGCGAACTCGAAGTCACATTTAGAAAGACACATAAAGGCAATACATCTTAAAGTAAGGGATTATAAGTACGAAAAGTGTGAATACAAGACAGGTGATAAGTCAAATTTAGAACAACACATAAAGACAATTCATCTTAAAATAAAGGATTATAAATGCGCAGAGTGTGAATACAAGACAAATTACAAGTCACATTTAGAAAAACACGTAAAGAGAATACATCTTAAAATAAATGATTATAAGTGCGCAGTGTGTGAATACAAGACAAACAACAAATCAACTTTAGGAAGACACATAAAGACAATTCATTTTCAAGAACACGAACATAAACCCGCCGACTGTCCGTCTTAAATTAAGTGATTATTAGAGTGGACCAATTCGGAGCGAAAGCAGAGGCGTGACTAACGAATTGGTTCCCGCATCCGAAACATTATTAATATCTAGAGATATACTATCACGAACGGTGCTGTTATTATGTTATTAAGTAATATAATAAGTTATTATATTACTTAATGTATTCATATTTACTAGCAATACGTTAGCAATAGGTTCTCTTCTGTAAAATTTGTTCTCTTTGAATGAAATGCATCCTTGTAAATAGAAAACGTCCTTTCTACATCGTAAAATTCCTTTATTTCCGCGTATTTTGCAGTTAGATGTTGTGGCATTATCCCCATACACAATTACCGTAATGTTATTGAATCTGGATTTCTATTAAACACTGCGTCTAACTTTTGCCGAAGTCACTTGGAATACTTTTCAAATTATTAATAGCCACATCTAATGTCGTTAAACCATGATTAGTTTTGGCAAATTTCCAAAGTGTTCCTGAAGAAAGTACAGCTGATTTTTTAAATGAGGAATTTGTGTTAGTTCCTTGCACTCAGAAATACTCCGAACATCGTCATTTAAACATGCAACGAAATTTTGTAAACTATCGAAATTCTCTGCATAAAAACTAGTAGCTTCTAACCATGTCCCCAATCTAGTTATTACTGGAGAGAGATTTGGAATTTACTGCAAGTGAGAATTAATGAATATTAAATCACATTCTTACATGTAAATGTCGACTTATTTAATGCGTTCGAAACTACAATCCGACAGACTAAGTCTGTACTAGTATGCAGAACACACCCTTTCGCGACAACGAACTTCCTGGTGATTAGGTTAATTAAGAATTAAGAAATACTGAAAAAACAAGTCTATCACGTGAAACGCACAGACGACGTTTCGTTCTAATTGGAACTTCTCAATGTGCGGTATTCCCTCATGACGGACATTGCTTTTTCATTTCTATACTTTCTGTATATATAGTTAACATTTGGAATTTACTGCAAGTGAGAATTAATGACTAGAACGAAACGTCGTCTGTTCACATTTAACATGTGAACATACAAAATGTGAAAGATGATGACCATTCTCCACCAAGCATAATCGCACTCTATTTCGTAGAGCATTGAAAACATTGATCAGTATCTGCGGTGAGTTATTGATGTGTTCACATTTTTCTATGATTTTATGTCTTAACTCTTGTAGATTATTAATTGGTGTTTCATAAATAATATTCTTTATATATGGCCACACAAAAAAATCCATGACTGTTAAATCACACGATCGTGGTGGATATGGAATCGCTGTATTTCTACTTATTATCCTATCGTCATAAAATTGTTGCAAAAACTGAATATTTTCAAGTGTAACGTGAGATGTAGCCCCATCCTGTTGAAAATATCCGACCTGGAGTTCATCATTAGTCAATTGATTAGTAAAAACACTGAGAATTTCGTTACGATATTTCTCCGATGTTATCGTGCCCTCAAAGAATATTGGTCCTATTAATCGGTGACGACTCATACCTACCCATACGCCTATTTTTTCTGGATGTAGAGGAACTTCTTTGTAGAAATGAGGATTTTCACTGGACCACATACGCATATTTTGCGAATTAACATAACCTTTCAAATAAAACCAAGCTTCATCGGTGAAAAAAGTATGATTTAAAATATTGTCTGTCATTGTTTGAATAAACCATTTGCAAAATTGTGTTCTTTTTTCATAATCCGTAGGTAATAGATTTTGTACAGAAGTTAATTTATATGGATACATGTGCAAGTCCTTTCTTAAAATTTGTTGACATGTTCCATACGAAAGCCCTACTTGTTGCGAAACTCTGCGAATAGATGTTTGAGGAGATTCGTTAATAATTTGCCTGACATTTTCAATTACGCCGCGATTTCTCTTGAGAGGAGGACCGCTTCTTTTTTTCCTTAAAATACTGCCTGTTTGACGAAAAAGATTTACACAATGCATTAGCGTATCACGGAAAGTTTTATAGCTAGGAACAGTATTTGGATATCTCTCTTCAAACTCCGCAAGGCAATTTTCTATTGAATGCTGCCAAATACCATCAATTTTTTGAGATGTCAGGAAGTAACATTCTACCATAAACGCTTTATGCATATCATTAAAGGCCATTACTTTTTCTTTTGATGAAACTTTAAAATATATATTTGACACTGACAGATGTTTGAAATAACATCTTAATGACTAAAGCTACGACATAATTTTTATATACACGGCCATCTACGACTGAAAATTTTAATGATCGCTCGTTATATAGACAGTTTCGTCGGCACTTATCCAGAGGTACTGATTTTAAAGATGGCTTCTAATGCGTTCTACTGCTTTCGCGTAGCACTTAGAAACATAATATTTGCGTAAGGTGCATTCATCAGGAACATTTCGACCAGTATATTTTTGGAGAAATATTTTTAAAGTGGGATTGTTAAGTTTATTTAATGGAATATTAGCCGCCATAAAAGTTTCACAGAGTTCTTCGTTAAAACTGTCAGATTCCAACGCTTCCAATTTCTGGGCATGTGTTTACGATGCTAAGTGACGTTGTGCGTGCAATTTCATGGAATTTTTTAATGATATTTTACAGATTTTGCAATAAATTTCGGAATCACTGACAATGGACATACAATCAGTATGACCGTCAATCCAACTCGCCGTTGTTTTAGACGTTCTTCCATATCATATCTGAAAAAGTATCTTAAACAATGCTCTAGATCTAAATAAATGAAAATTAAAAATTTATGCGTAAATTATTGAAACTGAACGAAATTCAATGCACACTTACGTCGAAATAATTGGGAGAAGTAGATTCAATCAAACGCTATTAAACAGGATCTATCACAAAAACTACGATGTAATTAACAGTTAAAACTATGAAAACAAGAAACTAACTCACAGCACTTTATTTATCTTACGAAATATAATCTAAATAAACTAAATTATCAAAACTCCACGCGCTTCTATCTACGCCCATGAAAACGGAAATTTAACTGAAAATATCCAACAAAAAACGTCGCAATTGTCGATAAATACAGATGTGCGCGCTAGCCAGATCAATAGTGCATTCAATAACTGCGTGATGTAGTTACAGATGTTGTAGACTATATCGTCCGTCGTAATGAAGACGTCATTTCAACCCGATGTGTCCGATCTCTACTTATAATGCACCGATCGATAAATTTGGTTCTCTATGAACAAAAGTTCATTATGAATGAGTTCTTTATTGCAAAGCTGGAATGCATTAATTTAAATGGTGAATCAGCCGGGACTTTACAAAATGTTTATTATAGACGATATTTCATTATATGCGAGTTCAATATAGACGGATTACACTGTATATACTCATAACAATAAATAAACAGAAATACTAATTAACAGCAATATAGATTAAGGATAATTGCATTCATATGCACAAAAGATTAGAAAACCTTAAACTTGCTAACGTACCAAGAACCTCATTTATCTTCTCTACAAATGCAACTGCATTAATCACCCGACTTAAATCCTTTAAATTTCTATTTTTGGAGGCACATGAAAGAAATTGTTTATCAAGAGGAAATTAATACACGACAAGAGTTGTCACAGCATACAAAACTCAAACTGCTACTCAAATTACAAAATCAACCAAACCTTTTCGTTCAAGTGAAAAACTCTTTAGTTCGTCGTTGTGAAGCATGCATTGAAGCGGGAGGAGGACAATTAGAGCATTTATTATAAGTACAGGGTGCGGCAAAATAACCTCCTTATTTTCGATGCTCGATAGTAAGTAACTGGAGACACTTAGAGTAGTGGGGATAGCAGCAGTCGACGCAGGAGAGTGGGAAGTTTACGTTGCATTCGGCACGTAGGCACCAGTCGCCATCATGACGTGGATGAACGAGCCCAGGCTTATGCGGTCGAAGCGTTCATTCGCAACAATGAGTCGGTTGTCACGGCACAGCGTGCTTTTCGAACGCGATTTCAAATTCCTCCGCGTGAGTCGGTACCGGAGAGAAAGTCTATTTTGATGTGGTTAAAAAGTTTAGAGAGACTGGTTCTGTTGTTAAGAAACGGGGTGGAAGACCTCGTAGTGCCCGTATACCTGAAAACATCAATGCGGTTAGACAATCAGTTTTGCAGTCTCCTAAAAGATCAGCTCGTAAACATGCAGCCACCCTTCGAATGTCTGACTGTAGTGTTCGTCGAATCCTACACAAGGATCTTCATTTCCATCCTTGCAAGATGGTTGTTGTGCAAGAACTGTCACAACGTGATTGCCAGAGTCGCACGGAAGCATGTTAACTCATCTTGGAAAGTCTTCCACCAAACAGCATTGTTCAAACATCGTCCCGGAAACCTGCTAGACCTGAAAGAAGCAATTCGCGAGGAAATTCATCGCATACCTCAAGCGATGCTTGAGAGAGTCCACGAGTGCTTCAATGTTCGCTTGCAGCAGTGTATCAACAGCCACGGCCACCATTTGTCAGATATTATTTTCAAAACCAAGTAAAAACAAATTCCCGTGTTAAAGACTAAGTTGGTAAAAATAAAATTGTTTTATCTGGAAAAATGCTTTTTTTATTTACGTCAAAAAATAGGGAGGTTATTTTGCCGCAGCCTGTATATGTTTACATGATTTTGAGTTTTAAGCAATTTATGTAAATATGTATTTGTAATGATTTTGAAAAATTTAAATAATTATTTACAATCAAACTTTTGATGTCTTTTATTTCATTAAATAATTGAAGTCGGATATATATCCCAATAATGTTCCATGCATTTTCATATGGCAAAGTTTGTCAGTGAGCTAATAAATCATCCTGTATATTGTTATAACCTAGTCAACAGAGAGAAAAGAGACTACAGAGAAAGAAAACAATAATTGTAAATAATTTTATTTAATGATGAGAAGAAACTCTAATTTGTTGTATATCTCTGGGCGTGTAAATGGTTCGTCTAGTCCCTTATTTAAAGCTGAGGAAATAAACATAGATTTTATAAAACCTCTTATTTTATTATATTGATTTTACCAGGAAATTCATAGATCAGTCAAACTTTTGGCTATTTAACCTGACATCTATCTCAGGATAGCATGAACGTACTATATGCAAAGGCAATATAGTTTCCCACTATAAATAAACATTAACTTTCACAACATAAAAACAATACGATATTAAATAATAACTTATTTCAAAAGACAAAAACAAGCATTTATTTGATTGTAAAAATACTAAATGGTGGCATATACAGAATTTGATTATGATTTAAATTAATCGGTAAGTATTACTCTAATATTTTACAAACCAATATACAAATATAACATAAATTCTTCTTTCAGAAATTATATTTTCACATAATAAGGTTTGTGGATTACTCATCAAAGGAAGTATAAACAGTTTGGATCTAAATGCATGGTTTTAAACTCATGAAAAGCAATTAATACTCACATCTGATAAGTTCGGAGAGGAAAAACCTTCACAAGATTATACAAACTAAACCATTTCAAATATTTAAGAAGATAGGTTCTTGAATGATCAGTTATCTGTTATAAAAACTTTAAGAACAACTAAAGTTAACTGATACTGTGATTATTTGAGTTGTTTTTAAAGAATTGTACAGATTATGATGTATTTTTGTAAAGTATATTATATCAAAATAAGTAAATTGTAAATTTACTTGGAACAATATTTGTTGGTACCTTTAAAATTATAAGAACTGGAATATACAGGAATTAGGGAAAGGGAAGGATCTTGGTGGAAGTCCCCGGAATTCTCTGGTAACTGGAAATATTGCTTGCTTTTCTTTAAATCTGGTTTCTAATTACTTCGGAGATCAGGTATTTGTGGAAATGCCTCGTCAGGTACCAAAATATGATTATATTCTCGTTTAAAGTAATTATTTTGAAATTCTTAACTGGTCCGCCATTAAAATTTTCATGTACAAAAGATGCCTTCGATAATAATTAAATAAATAATTTGTCTGCGCCGTTTAAATTACTTTTAACTATCTTTTAGATATATGGGGTTGGGCAGAAGTAACGCATCAGTCTAATAATTCCGTAAATTTAAACTTTAGAACAAAATGTTGTCAACAAAAGTTTTTTGACAAGTTATTTTGTATTGGCTTCAATCATTTGCGTTTTTTTTCATGATGATTACATATGACAGCAAAAAAATTTTTTTTTTTTTAATGGAAATAGTATTTTCTTTTAGAAAATTCGAAATCTTTATTAATTTCTGAATATGAATATGTACTTTTTCATGGAGTTAGATAATAAAAATATTGAGAAGAAAATTAAATTTGATAAACGTATAGCAAACGCCAATTAAGTTGGCGCGAGGAGGGGGTGCGCAGAAGCTGTTTTTAAAAACATCCACCCCCACTACTCAAGTAATTGTCAGAATACATTTGTCATTGACGTTTGACGGAACATAATATCTTTGCTAGGTGATCATAAAGTGATACACACTCAGAGGTTAGAATTTCTGACATTTGATGTAAAACCAAATACAAATCTCCCCACTACTTCTAATCCTGCGCGAACTTACCCCTCCTCGCGCCAACTTAATTGGCGTTTGCTATACTATCGTGAGCAATTGAAAGTAAACGCACTATTATAGCTGCGTAAATTTTACCAAATTGTCAAGCTAATGTCATTTATGTTATGATTAAATGCTGACACTGACACTTCAAAAGTACTGTATACATTAGATAAATTTTGAAATTTCAACATGCCAACATAATAAAGTGTGCACTTTCATTTGCTCACGATTGTACATTTGGACTAGTGCAGTGTTTTGTAGATTGCTTTGGAAATTGTAGATTTTTTTACTGTCATTGAATTATTGACGTTTCACAATAAAATAGTTTCCATCGTAAAACTTGCTTTTTTTAATACGTGTTTTGTGTGAAAATTGTCAAATTAACTACTAAAGAAAGAATAGAAATTCTTATGATGGTCGGATATGGTGACAGGCAACGTTCACATCACGAAGTTTGCACTTTATTCAATAATGTTTATTTGGATCGAGATCCTATAGCTCAATCAACAGTTTCGAGATTGATTCGAAGATTGGTTACTAAATTTAGAGAAACGGGCGATGTTAGAGATATACCTAAAGCTGGCCGACCAAAAGAAATCACTAATGACTAATGAGATCTCTTCATGTTTTACTTGCTGTAACGGAAAATCCCACTACGTCAACCACTCAACTAGGATTAGAAAATGATATGAGTAGCAGATCTATTAGACGAATATTAAAAGCGAACAAATACAAGCCCTATAAGATACACTTACTGCACGACCTTAACGAAGATGACCCGGACAGAAGATTACAGTTTTGTGAAACAATAATGGAATTGTCCAATAACGATCCAAATTTTTTAAACATCATCGTATTTTCTGACGAGGCTACATTTTGTCTAAATGGATTTGTAAATAGGCATAACTGCCGTTATTGGGTGACTGAGAATCCACATTGGATGCGAGAGAATCATACACAGCATCGCCACAAACTTAATGTGTGGGCTGGCATTGTTGGGCAACGAATCATAGGTCCGTACTTCTTGGAACACAACCTAAATGGTGATGGTTACTTACATTTATTGCGTAACCATATTGTACCAGATCTGTTGATTTTATTTACTAACGACAATCAACTAAGCATGCCAAACCGTAATCTATGGTTTCAACAAGATGGAGCACCACCACATTATGCTATTAATTTTCGACAGTATTTAGACACAATTTTTCCCGGTCGTTGGATTGGACGTCGCGGTTTTATTGATTGGCCCGCTATTTCTCCCGATTTAAATCCATTGGATTTCTTTCTTTGGGGACACTTGAAGTCGCAAGTATACAAGGAGAAACCTAGAGGATTTGAGAGCAAAAATTACTCGTGAGATACAAGCCATACCACCTTTTACAAAATACAATTCGTCATTTTTGGGAACGTTTAGGACACTGTCAGGTCGTAGAAGGACGTCATTTTGAGCATTTAATTTAATTTTGTAGTTTGTTTACTTTTATTAAATTTTATTTTTTTCTCAATATTTTTATTATCTAACCCCATGAAAATAGTACGCATTCATATTCAGAACTTAATAAAGATTACGAACTGTCTAAAAAATATTATTTCCATTTAAAAAAATAAAATTGTTTTTGCTGTCATATGTAGTCATCATGAAAAAAAAACAAATGATTGAAGCCAATACAAAATAACTTGTCAAAAAACTTTTGTTAACAACATTTTGTTCTAAAGTTTATATTTACAGAATTATTCGACTGATGCGTTACTTTTGCCCAACCCCGTTTATTTAATAACGTTAAGTCGTTGTAATTAATTTAATTTTGATTTTCAGAAAATGCGGACTATAGTCTATTTTTAAAGTAGAGAGACGAATTTCTGAACGTACGCCTGGCCCAAAATACATGCACGAAAATCTTGAAAACAATTTGTACGCGGCAAAATTCAAATAATTTTTGCATTTGTGACACGCATATATTAAGTATAGACCTATGCAGAAATCAACAACAGGAATTTATCTAGGATGACAGAAGAGGAAAGAAATTAAGTAAATATTAGAAAGTGTAAACGGAGAATAGATAAGATACATAACATTTATTTATTATAATACAAAATATACATTAATAATACATTTATTGTAAACTTACTGGTTCAGCAAAAATTACATTCAAATATTTATTTACAGAAATGCAAATGTAATAAAAATATTTATCATAAACTTATGAGCTGCTCATAACTATTAGAAGTAAATTAATATATCTCTAAATTATGATGATGATATCGAACTACAATCAAAATCTTCACTGTCACTATCCTCTTCAACTCTAATGATAATGGTTCTACTACTTCGTCAATTATTGCATCAAGATCTTTCATACGGGATTCTTCTTTTATAACATGTAACAAGTAGTAGCTGTTACATTTCCCAAGGTGTCAAGTAATAATTGTCTCACTTCAGATAATTTAAAGGTTTTGTTTTTGGCAGCCACTTCATTCTTTATTTGGGCCCAAACAAGCTCGATAGGGTTCAGTTCGCAGTGGTAAGGAGGTAATCGTAACACAGTTTTATTTTGTGATTTTGCTAGTTCATCAATAACATAGGAATTATGAATATTCTTATGAATTTTAACCAAGCTTAACAGTTCAGCTCTGACCATATCCTCATCATATTGTATTTCCTTACTTGTTAGCCAATTTTGAATATCCACCTTTCTCCATGATGATGGTGGCTTTTCTATTTTACGACTATGATATGATGCATTATCTATAACTATAACAGCATTGTCAGGTAAATAGTTTAATATTCGAGAGAACCATTCTTCAAAAACAGTGGCATTCATTTCATCGTGGTAATCAGTGGTTTTCTTTCCTTCAAATAATAATAAGCCATCTTTTACAAAGCCATTACAACTTCCAATGTGCAACAAAATAAGACGACGTCCCTTTCCTGCTGGATTTTTTAATCCAGTTGTAAGCCCTTCGATAAAGGCTTGTCTATGACTGTGAATACTTGTGTCAGTCCACACTTTCTGTACTGTATGACCCTCATTCACCCAAGTTTTATCCAAATAGAAAATTGATCTGTCCTGAGCTCTATATTGTGAAATATCTCTGAGATATTGTCGCCTCCATCTTACAATGTCATCTCTTTCGGTCAAAATACTATTTCTGCTCCTTTTTAAGTATCTAGAGGACATAGCACAATTATATACATGTATTTCTATATAATAAATATTTCTTACTTAAAATTCATTTGCTTTATTAGCAAATACAATGTTGATCGACTCATGTTTGGCAAATCTTCGTCATTTCTTACTTGCACCAGCACCTTATCTAATGTCGGAGGTTCATTTTGTCGAAACATATTGTGAACTATTTGGCGTATAGCAGTTTTCACAGTCTCATCAAAGGATTTCAGTAAAGAAGGCCTACCACTAATCTTTTTAATCATCAATAACATAGGAATTATGAATATTCTTATGAATTTTAACCAAGCTTAACAGTTCAGCTCTGACCATATCCTCATCATATTGTATTTCCTTACTTGTTAGCCAATTTTGAATATCCACCTTTCTCCATGATGATGGTGGCTTTTCTATTTTACGACTATGATATGATGCATTATCTATAACTATAACAGCATTGTCAGGTAAATAGTTTAATATTCGAGAGAACCATTCTTCAAAAACAGTGGCATTCATTTCATCGTGGTAATCAGTGGTTTTCTTTCCTTCAAATAATAATAAGCCATCTTTTACAAAGCCATTACAACTTCCAATGTGCAACAAAATAAGACGACGTCCCTTTCCTGCTGGATTTTTTAATCCAGTTGTAAGCCCTTCGATAAAGGCTTGTCTATGACTGTGAATACTTGTGTCAGTCCACACTTTCTGTACTGTATGACCCTCATTCACCCAAGTTTTATCCAAATAGAAAATTGATCTGTCCTGAGCTCTATATTGTGAAATATCTCTGAGATATTGTCGCCTCCATCTTACAATGTCATCTCTTTCGGTCAAAATACTATTTCTGCTCCTTTTTAAGTATCTAGAGGACATAGCACAATTATATACATGTATTTCTATATAATAAATATTTCTTACTTAAAATTCATTTGCTTTATTAGCAAATACAATGTTGATCGACTCATGTTTGGCAAATCTTCGTCATTTCTTACTTGCACCAGCACCTTATCTAATGTCGGAGGTTCATTTTGTCGAAACATATTGTGAACTATTTGGCGTATAGCAGTTTTCACAGTCTCATCAAAGGATTTCAGTAAAGAAGGCCTACCACTAATCTTTTTAGGATCTGCACATTTTTCAGAGGCTTTATACTCCTTAACCACCCGATACACTGTTGCTCTTGAAATTCCTGTAAGCATACTCTGTAAAATATAGATCATATGTAATAAATTGTATTCACTTGCCTACTACGTCAGAAATTTGTTTTATCATGTCAAGTTTCTTGATATTGGGTGTATCGGCTATAATTTTCTTGTAAGCATTGATCAGGGTCTGCTTTTCGGTACTACGCAAATGATTCGTATTTTAACGCTTTTTCGGAGGAGAACAAGCATGTTCACGGCCAGCGGCACTTGTACTTGGTTGTGCGTCCATATTGGAGACCAACTATAAAACTCTTTTAATTGTATTTATTTCAATATATTGCTTATATAATACTTACGAGTGTATCTGATAACTATTACTGTCGAACTCCGAAAAGAACTGGTAAAGTATATAATGAAATAACGGAGAAATAATAGAAACAAGGCTTAATTATAAACAATGTCAGTTGATCAGAATCTGAGCAAGATTTGTACGGTGTCATTTGGCCTTGCTTTCAACCAATGAGATTTCACTGTCAAAGTGGTCTGTTCAGAAATTCGTCTCTCTACTTTAAAAATAGAGTATAGTAAAGATGCTGAAATTTTACAGAATATGACGACCGTATCTTATGCAATATCATCAACGACTGGGAAGGACGCCACATTCAACAAAAGACGAATACACAACGGAAGTGAAGCGGTAACATATATAAGTTTTGAATTAATATCAAATTATCTATTTACAATTTCCTTCAGAATCAAATTAAAACCTTAAAACTAATTAACGTGTTTAAAACTAGATAGTGAAACTATTCAAAATTGTATATTTATATTTCCTTTGATTTCTATTGACATTTATTTTTTAAATTCTTAAATATTTATATAGTAATTTTAATTTTTCAAAATTTAATTAAATTTCAATTAATTAATATATTGAGGTAATTTGCCTCACAACCTCATTACATATACACTATTTTTCCTGTCATAAACAATGTATGACATACAGAGACTAACGAGACCGGCAACATCATTGAAAATTTAATCCGATTTTCTATCCTTATGTTTGATTGAAAATAACGAGTGATTATTAAAATTTTCGCTCAATTAAGCCATGTACACAAAAAGTATGTCCTAACTTAAGTTATTAGAGGAGATCTGTCATTATAATTTCAAACGTCATGAATGTCATGATTGTTAAAAAGTAATTTGAAATGCTGACTTTTATATTAAATATATTTATAATTTTTATACAAAGTAATAGAATATTATTAAAAATGTGTAAAATGTTGACCATTCTCCACCAAGCATAATCGCACTCTATTTCGTAGAGCATTGAAAACATTGATCAGTATTTGCGGTGAGTTATTGATGTGTTCACATTTTTCAATGATTTTATGTCTTAACTCTTGTAGATTATTAATTGGTGTTTCATAAATAATATTCTTTATATATGGCCACACAAAAAAATCCATGACTGTTAAATCACACGATCGTGGTGTATATGGAATCGCTGTATTTCTACTTATTATCCTATCGCCATAAAATTGTTGCAAAAACTGAATATTTTCAAGTGTAACGTGAGATGTAGCCCCATCCTGTTGAAAATATCCGACCTGTAGTTCATCATTAGTCAATTGATTAGTAAAAACACTGAGAATTTCGTTACGATATTTCTCCGATGTTATCGTGCCCTCAAAGAATATTGGTCCTATTAATCGGTGACGACTCATACCTACCCACACGCCTATTTTTTCTGGATGTAGAGGAACTTCTCTGTAGAAATGAGGATTTTCACTGAACCACATACGCATATTTTGCGAATTAACATAACCTTTCAAATAAAACTAAGCTTAATCGGTGAAAAAAGTATGATTTCAAATATTGTCTGTCATTGTTTAAATAAACCATTGGCAAAATTGTGTTCTTTTTTCATAATCCGTAGGTAATAGATTTTGTACAGAAGTTAATGTTTTAAAATTTTTTGACGTGTTCCATACGAAAGCCCTACTTGTTGCGAAACTCTGCGAATAGATGTTTGAGGAGATTCGTTAATAATTTATCTGACATTTTCAATTACGCCGCGACTTCTCTTGAGAGGAGGACCGCTTCCTTTTTTCCTTAAAATACTGCCTGTTTGACGAAAAAGATTTACACAATGCATTAGCGTATCACGGAAAGTTTTATAGCTAGGAACAGTATTTGGATATCTCTCTTCAAACTCCGCAAGGCAATTTTCTATTGAATGCTGCCAAATACCATCAACTTTTTGAGATGTCAGGAAGTAACATTCTACCATAAACGCTTTATGCATATCATTAAAGGTCATTACTTTTTCTTTTGATGAAACTTTAAAATATATATTTGACACTGACAGATGTTTGAAATAACATCTTAATGACTAGAGCTACGACATAATTTTTATATACACGGCCAGCTACGAGTGAAAATTTTAATGATCGCTCGTTATGTACTCTTTTCATCCTTATCGTTCAGTTGGGCAGTCATTTAAAGAGGGCACTGTAATCGTACAGCTTCGTGTCTAATCGCTATCAATCGTGTAATATCGGAGTAAAATTTTGAAATTTTCTATAATTTAAATTTTATTGGTTATGTTATTCGTGGTTTATAGCTATTTATGTTCGATATCGTTCTGAATTATAATTAGAGCTGAGGATGTTTGCGGTATAACCATGGTTATATCATGTAACCATAGTAATTTACTATGGTTACATGATATAACCATGGTTATACCGCAAACATCCTCAGCTCTAATTATAATACAATATCGGGATTTGAATTTAGTTATTGAAATATTTATTATACAATCGAGTATTAACCAGATCGGTTTTTTTCTGGACTAGGTACAGTGTTTTTTTGATGTTGCAAAAGTAAGTTGGATTTACAAGAAATTTCATCATAGCCCACGGCCCCACGCCATATTGTTTTACTCAAAAATGCTTTGTTTGTCCGAAATTAACAAGTTCTTAAAAAAATATGTATTTAATTATTCTCATTGATGCTTTTAATTTATGCTACAAGTACATTTTTTTTTCGGCATATAAATTATTTGGAAATGACTTCAAAATTTTGTATATCGTGTGCGGTAAAGGAAATAATAGATGTGGAAAAATTACACTATTTTCCTAGAAATCCTTAAAATTTAGTAGTAAATGAATATATAACAAAGCAACTAATATTTAGGCATCCATGTTTTTTATGCAAGACTTGGTTTGGAAGTAATGGATTTAAAATTTATCATAGGAAGTTACACATTTTACTCTGGAGCTGTACCATGCTTACATCTAGCACGAACACTCATGTCAATATCAAAAAAGTTCTGAATCTCAACTGTGAGAAGAAACATATATTCCACAAAGACTACCATTGCAAGCAATAGAAAATACATCGGTAATTGATTACAATTTACCTACAGTACCTGTATAACACCTATTTGCAATTCAGTTTGTGTCTTATTACCCATCAGCAAGTAAATATATCAAGCACATCAACAGTAAAAAGAAAGAAAAAAGGAAAAGCATTAGTGAATGCAATAAGGAAAGAACATGAGCACATTTGAAAACTAAAATCAATATACACCAAAAAGAGGCCGTACAATCAAAAATATATCAAAATTAAACTTAAGTAAGTCTTCATTGATCAAAGATATATTTAAAGGTAAATTATTCTTCCTCTTTTTTATCTGTGTAATTATTTTATTTATTCAACAGGAATATCATCAAGTGCACAATCATTACTGTTTTCTCAACTTCGTTGTGCAAAGCATCTTCCAAAACGTAGGATATGGACAGTAAAAGACAAGGTATTGGCTTAATGATTGAATTAGATTTTTCATGGATGTCTTCCACACAGCATTACCATTTTATTTAATGCTTAATAATAGATGGTTTGCGTCAAACAGACTTCCTTGGTACTGCACAAGGTTAGTAAGGAATTTACGGAATGAACAAACTACAAGAAAATTAAAAACATTATATCATAAATTATTTATTAAGAAAATATGTTTTTTTTATTGTACTTTTAAAATATTCTATTTTATACCATTATCGATATTAAAGATTTAGGTCTATATTAGTGTATATTATTTTAGTTATTTAGAATTGTATACTTAGTAGTTATAATAAAGTAAATTTTATGTGAAGTATTCCAATTATTTCATTGAACATAGTAAAGTGTACCACTAAAGAAGAATACAAATGTTTGTACGATATATTTATACATTTTCAGTTCTTTTTCTTTATGTATTAAAAAACATGAAGAAATTGCTGAAATGTAAAGATAAACATTTCGTATGAACATAAAAAATAAATACGACAATAAACTAGAAAAGCAAATTTAAATTTTGGCGGGTGAATGCGTCGTCGTTGGACAGTGCCATCTTTAATTGACTGCCCAATTATTAGAGAAGGATGTAATGATCTTCCATTTCACTAGGACAAATTTTTGTTATTAGGTGCCGGTCTCGTTGGTCTCTCATGACTAAAGACGGCAGACTATGTGCCCGAACAGTAGCGTGGTGTGGAGGGATCGAGTAGAGGCGTACGACGATCAATTCAGTTGCCATCGAGACGTTGTAAGCGATACATTGTTAACACAATCGTGTTGAAAATGTCGGGAGGGCGTAGAAACAATGCATCGACTCGGTTGCATGCTAACGTAGTAAAGAAATTTTTACATCGGTTTCCCGATTTAATATATGACGGTACCGTAGTGAAATGTTTAGTTTGTGAAACAACTTTATTAACTTGGAAAGCAAGTCAGTGCCAAAGACATATAAATAGTGACAAACATAAATCGAATAATAGTGGACGCAGATCATATAATAAATTTGTGTGTGATTTAACAATGATGTTAATTGCGACCAATATACCAATGCAGAAAGTGGAAAACCCAATGTTTCGTCAGTTTTTGGAAGAAATACAATACTACGTGGAAATTACCAGCAAGAAGTACGCTACGGAATTACGTACCGTCAGTGCGTGAGAGAATTGTAAATTGTACGAAAAATACGGTAAAAAAAAATTCCTGTGGTTAACAATAGACGAAACTACAGATATTAAAAAACAGTCCATCCTAGCCATTCTAGTAAGGACGCTGACTCCGCAAGGACCTTCTCCTCCTTATTTACTAACCTGTAAACGAATGCAAGGATGTACTGCCAGAGCGATATATGATGTATTAATAGAAACACTACACAAATTTGAGATTTTACCGAAGCAAGTGTTAATGTTAGTTACCGATGCTGCCAAGGTTATGTTTTCCCCGGCAAACTTACTCAAAACGATTCAAGCAAACCTGCTGCATGTCACATGTTTGCTTCACGCTTTACACCTTGTAACAAACACTATACGTACAACTTATCCTGATGTAGATCAACTGATAGGACAAACGAAAGCGGTTTTTCTTAAATCTCCGAAACGGATTCGGCTATTTCATTCGCTGTGTCCTGATATACCCGAGCCGCCGCAACCAATTCTTATACGATGGGGTACTTGGTTAGAAGCAGCATTTTATTATTATAAACATTTTGAAAAAATTAAATCAGTGATTTTACAACTAAATGCCAAAGAAGCAGCTGCAATACGGCTCAGCCAGGTTCAATTTAACAATCCTCAAGTTGCAGCAAATTTAAAAATTATTTACGACAGTTACGTTCCAATACTGGACGCAATAAAAAATTTACAGAACACTGCGCTGCCCTTATCGGATTCATTAGCAATTATTGACCACGTAAAACTAGTGCTGCATATCTTTGAAGATGAAAAAAGTGATTGTGTCCGTGAAAAATTTAACAGTGTATTAGATAAAAATATAGATTTTACAAAATTATGGCAACTTTTTACCAATACTGAAGATCCGTTGTACAGATACAAAGAACGCTTTAACTATGCAAATATAACATCTCTCAACGTCGAACAATCCTTCTCTGTATATAAACATATATATACGTCGCTACGTTACGAACCTTTCCGAGACTAATACAGAAACATATATTATGGTGCAGTTTTTTCATCGCGCACATCCGCATTTTTTTGCAACAATGTAAACATGTTGGGTAAGTTATTTATGTTTTTTCTTAACGTTTTGTATAGGGATTCGATATATTTATTTTTAAGTAAGCGCACTGTTATTCTGCTAAACTCTCCACGCTGGGGCACATAGTCTGCCGTCTTAGCTCATGACATACCTAGTTCAGTTGCCAAATATTTCCGCATAAATAATATAATGTTTATACTTTGATAGATAGGTTATGTTTATGTCAGTTGACGGCCAGAGTTTGGGTTTTATAATTTAAACAGTGCTGTGTTTCATGCTATTAAGACATTAATTTCCAGTAATATACATGAGCGAGCTTTTAAAATGAAACCGTAGTTAATAAACGTAAATAGTGAAAGTCCTCATGAAAGGCATTTGTACAGCTTAGTTATAAAATTATGTATAAAATTTAAATTTTGGTTTAAGTGTCTCTTTTGTAGTTTTCATAACTAAATTTGTATCTTTAAGTTGTTATGGATAGACACATACAAAACAAACAGCGAGCACTTTGGAAGCATATTTAAGTGTACTTACTTAAGGAATATAACAAGTGTTCATTTGAAAAGTCCATCTAGTAGCATGTGATTTACTGAGAACATTTTGAATTATGTCGTAAATTAAAATTTACTATTAAAATCTTTTCTAATAATTCAATTTTGTTATTTTTTTTTTCTCTTTATATACAGTTCATAAAGTATAAGTTTTCAGTTCGTACTGCCCAAGTGGGAACCGCAAATTGTACTTTATCTCTTTCTGACACACATGAATACGCGCTGTAATACTACACACGTTTGTCATTTTAAGTTAAGACGTACGTCTTTGAAATATTATATTAAATAAAAAGGGATAGGTTGTCTAGGAGATAGTCTTATGATATTCGGATTGCTGTGAAATTATTTTAATACTGTTGTTTATTGACTTTGTTTCCGGTATTCTGACTTCTTGGTTAAGTAATCTAATTTGAATATCTCGTTTGTCATCAAAAAGTTACAAAATTTGTCCTTTTGAGAACAATACTGGTAATAAATAATAATATCAATTAGTGGCAATAAGTACGAAATTGTTTGATTATCACTTTGACATTTCTAACCTATTTATTTGACAGAATATTTCTTAGATGCTTGGTAAGCCGCTTGGTTCTCAAGCTCAACAGCTTGTATTAAATTTTACAGCCTATTTTGAACGAGAAAAAGAGAATGGTGGGCCAATTATGTCCATCGATCGTGTTCATGAGGTAATTCACATAATCACATAAGGCAGTTATAAAATTAGTTTTATTTTAGAGGGTAGCACAAGCCCTTAATATTTCTAGTAGAACGGTCTACACTATTAAACATCGTAGCGTTCAGAATCCAGTCTTATCATCTCCTGGCAAAAACAGGTCTTGTAGGAAGCCAAAAACTAAGGATTTACCAGAAGCAACGAAAATGGAAGTTCGAAATACTGTTTATGACATGTATAAAGAAAGTATGTGTTTAATGTAAACATTTATTACATGTTCAAATTTTTCAGGAGAACATCTTACCTTAAAAACTCTAAGAAATATTTTGGCAACGAAAGAATTATTCATACGAGTACAATTTCTTTAGCAATATTGCTTAAAGATATTGGTTTTAAATACAAGAAAGAATGTAACAGAAGAGCACTCACAGAGAAATTAAATATAGTCTGCATGAGAAATGTGTTTTTAAGGGAATATATGAATAACTTAAATTCAACTTTAGAATGAAATCCTGGCAAAATGATAATATAAAAAGTGTTAGGAAACCCGAAGGCTATGATGGTAAACGGTTTATAATTATTCATGCTGGCACAGAAAATGGCTTCATTAAAGGAGCTAGTCTGATTTTTCCATCAAAAGCAATCACTGGTGATTACCATGGAGAAATGAATGGTGACTCCTTTAAGAATGGGTAAATCATCAGCTTATACCAAATCTTGAAGTACCATCACTAATAATAATGGATAATGCTCCTTATCATAATGCTATTCAAAATAAACAACCGAATACCTCCTCCAAAAAAAACAGAAATTATGGAATGGTTGAGAAAAAAAGATATAAGCTATTCACCTGCAATGTCTAAAAACAAGTTAATTCAATTAGTAAAATATCATAAAGATAAAATATTTATTATAGATGAAATAATAAGAGAAAGTGGACATAAAGTTTTAAGGTTACCTCCCTACCATTGTGATTTCAACGCAATTGAAATGATTTGGGCTAAAGTTAAAAATTATTATAATTCAAATATTGGAAGAAATGGTTATTCAGATGAATGAGTAAAAGAAATGTGGAATGAAACTGCAACAGTGTAATGAAAATACTTGGTATAATTGTGTTAGGCATGCGGAAAATTTAATTAAAAAATGGCACGAGCGCAAGCAATTTCTTGATAGGGCAGAGATTGCCCTAGTGAAAACTAGTCAGTTTCTGATTCTGACTCAGAACTAGAGTCATTTACATTAATTATTATTCGAGAGATTGCTCGAATAATAATTAATGTAAATGACTCTAGTTCTGAGTCAGAATCAGAAATTGACTAGTTTTCATTAATTTTTGTAATATATATCCCATTCCCGTTAAAAATAACATATTGCAAATAATACAATATTTTCGAAGTTTTTATTTGGTTGAAACAATCAAGTTTACTTCTCTAAACATTAATAATCAGGTAACTTTCTTATTTTGGCAAAATATTTTTGTATTTATATTTTGTAGAATTGACATAGTAACATTAATATTGCCATAAAAATCATCATGTGCATCATTTGCATGCACATAATATGAAGCTAAGAAGAAATTACTGCCACTGGTTCAACGAAACATTACATGATAAAGATCTCGAGGCAACATTTTTTATTTGAATGAAGTTTGTTTTTCTTACTGGTGGATTTTTTTTTATCGGTAGTGTACTAACCTGCAAAATTATCAAATGTAGTTATCAGAAAATCCTCATGTGTTTGTTAAATATTATCTTCATCTAATAAAGGATAATATGGATTTGGATTGTATTATTATACCATTATTTTCTTAAGAAACAATAAAATATTAAATGTAGACTATATAAATGTTTCTTTTATTAATTTGACAACATATATTTACAACTTTCAAAAGGTTTTAATTCTTTTTCAAAGAGTTACGAACATAACTTTTACATTCTATTACAATATATTTAAATTTATTTAAAATATAAACAATATATAAGTTAAGTAGAAATCTAAATTATTCATCAAATTAATACATTCCCAATCTTTTTAACCCAGATATAGTGCAAGAAAATGATTTCGGTAGGTATGTCATTCTTAATAATGCAAACATTTTTAACACCCCTGTATTCACTAAGGCTCGTAATATGATACAACCTTAATTTTGCTTGAAGAATATTTTCATCCAATTGTGCATTTCGAAGTTGTTGTTCTTGAACTTCAATGGCCAACTCGTACTTTCTTTTTAAATAAATTTGTTCATTTGATTTTTTTTTTCTATTATGAACAATGTCATTTAAATTTGCATATACGTCACTTGCACTTGTTCTATTTTGAAGATACTGTCTTTTTCTGTTTACAGGTAGCTTTGTGGTATTGTTTATATTTTCATATGCACCACTTTATATTAACAATGCTTGTTTATTAGTTTTGTTATTTGAAACGGATATACTAGGTACATTATTTTGGGTTTCAAGTGAACTACTTTGTAGTGGATCCGACTCTTTTATATTGGCAAATATATATTCACTATTAACACAATTTGGATTATTTTCTTTACTAATACTGGTTAATTCGCTTAACTCAATGATAGCATCGTTGTCAGCTTCTACTACAATATATAGAGGATCTACAATGACAACTAGTTGAATACACCGTAAATATAAACATATAACTTTACCAGACTCTATATTTTTGTGATAGCATGATTCACTGTCAAAGTTATTGGCATCACATTCGAAATGCTTCTTCAACATGCTTTGGAGACGTTCTCCATTTTCTCCTAGAGTCTTTCTAAACATCCCTCTACCTGTGAGGTACAGATTAGCCTACATTAAATTTATTAAGTAATGGACTTATATTGTGTAATTTACAAAAATTAACCTTATCATCCGCCTGTTCTTTCCTACTTTTTCGTTTAAAATTATCATAGAACACTTTCAATTGTTGTATGTGGACCGCTATTTGAGCTATTGAAATTACGTGTGATTTCTTCCCATGCTGTTGTTTTACCCTTCGATGTGATGGCATCGGTCTTTTTATTCTCAATAACACCGATATGTGATTCTACAATATCCAGCAAGAGACAAATCTCTCTGTCCGAAAAGTGTTTTCCTTTTACACGTTTTGACATCTCCATTTTTGCGATTTGCTGTGATTTGATTACAGTGAAGTATGTTTTTCCCAAATAATTTCGTTAAAATTCCCTAGATCGATAATTTCGTATTGATCTGTTAAAAAATTCTTTCTAACGTTTATGAATGTGCTATTTCATTTAATGATCATTATAATTAAAACGACCATTTCATAATGAACCATTATTCCGTTTTCTGTGAATACGGTCCTAAAGATCTTTTCAATACCTATGCATTTCACAATTGATATCTGACTTGAAATATTTCTTTTTAAATAAATTTTTGATCGAATATTATCGTGAGTTTATAATTATAAATAACATTTAAAAAAATTTGTTCGAAGTAATCATTTCCGCACAGTTTTCTTGTGTTGAAAATATTTATATAAAACTAGAAAAGAAACAATACTTTTGAACTATTCATGTTCCCACTTTACTCATTATTTTGACATGTAGGTTACGTATTTGCTTTCTTTGGTTATATTGCAAGTAAAACTGAAATTTTGACAATGTTTGCGAAACATGACATTTATTTTATGTATTTTATGATGACAGACGGTTGTTTCCGCGACTGAATACATGACTTCATTTGACTCCGCAGTACTGATTTGAATCATATGCTTCGAATTTGACCTTGAACTGAAAACTTATACTTTATGAACTGTAGTGAAAAACTCTTTATGGTGAAATTTCGGTCAACATTTTGGTCTTTTACTATATAGAGTGTCGACTATATGTATATGAATTATGACTACAGTAAACAAACGCACAAAATAGTAAGTTGTAATTCAAGTTGGATTAATGTACGGTTTAAAAGTTTTGGCCGTACCTATATATTACCAGACGGTATAGTAACAAGACAATAAAAGAGATCTCATAAACGTTTACAAAAATATAACAAACTTAGGTACAATATGACTTAATATTCCAACAAAAATATGACGCTAAATAAATGTCAAGTAAAACGGTACACTAAATAATAATGATAATTAAATGTTTCAAATGAATTTAACAGGTATTACAGGTGAAATTGACTGATTAATACTTTGTCCTAGACTACTAAATGTGAACTAACTAAAAATATTGAATAAATATATAGCCATTTCAAAATATTGTGATGATATTAAACAGGAAAACATTTTGGCGGGTATATTGGTGATATCTCGGCGCTAGCGAGAGCGTCTCTTCCTGTCCTTCTCTTACATTGGCACCTTGCTCTTCACGCTTCCATTCGGCAACTATTATTAGCGACGAAAGGTAGCTTGCGACGGTAATTAGAAAATTGGAAGCCGGTAGTTTCCCGGACTGCGTGACCTTGAGAGGAATGAGGATCAAGAACCCGCGAATCCAATCTACTGTGTTGTGTTTTTCTAAACTTGCGTTGAAGCTCATTTGCCATTCACACAGCCTCACATTTATAATCGTTTCCTTTAAGATGTTTTGATTTTATGTGTCGTTCTAAAACTGACTTGCGATACGCCTTATATTCACACTCCATGCATTTATAATCACGAACTTTAAGATGTTTTGACTTTACGTGTTGTTCCAAATTTGACTTGAAGTTCGTTTGGAATTCACACTCCATGCATTTATAATCGCGTGATTTAAGATGTTTTGACTTTATGTGTAGTTCCAAACTTGACTTGCGATTTGCCTTGTATTCACACTCTATGCATTGATAATCCTTTTGTTTTAAATGTTTTGCTTTTATGTGTCGTTCTAAGTCTGACTTGCGATTTGCCTTGTATTCACACTCCAAGCATTTATAATCGCGTAATTTAAGATGCTTCCTGTCCACGTGTCTTTCTAAACGTGACTTAAAATTTGTTTCGTATTCACACTCCAAGCATTTATGATCGTGTAATTTAAGATGTTTTGACTTTATGTGCAGTTTCAAAGTTGACTTCAAGTTCGTTTGGTATTCACACTCCATACATTTGTAATCGTGTAATTTAAGATGTTTTGACTTTATGTGTATATCCAAATTTGGCTTCAAGTTTGTTTGGTATTCACACTCCGTACATTTATAATCGCGTAATTTAAGATGTTTTGTTTTCACGTGCACTTTTAAACTTGACTTCGAGTTCGTTTGGTATTCACACTCCATACATTTATAATCCCTTACTTTGAGATGTTTTGACTTTATGTGTAGTTCCAAACTTGACTTATGATTTGCCTCGTATTCACACTCCATGCACTTATAATCGCGTAATTTAAGATGTTTTGCGTTCACGTGTCCTTCTAAACTGGCCTTGAAGTTCGTTTGATATTCGCACTCCATGCATTTATAATCGTGTAAGTTAAGATGTTTTGACTTTATGTGTAGTCCCAAATATGACTTCGAGTTCGTTTGGTATTCGCAATTCTCGCACTTATATTTGCCTCTGTTCAGACGTTTGACTTTCATGATTGACTTCAAGTGACATTTCTGCCTTGTTTGAAACTTGCCTTTCGAGGACTGATATTGTATTTTACCATGATGTGAGTGTGGAGATTTCTCTGTTGTATTTTCAATATTAGCTTTGAAAGTGTCACTGGTAGAATATTTTTCACTTCCATCATTGTCACCGTGATTTCTTTCGCAGTGTCTGAAATTAAAGCAATCTGAATTATCCTTAAAAACTTTTTAAATATAATGGCATTATCAAATGCTAATCATTTAAAAACTTTATAATTGATTCATCATTTACATGTTAATGAGGTTTATTGAGTTTGTTATGACTTATGCGTCGCGCTTAAAAAAAAACAAAAAAAAGGAAAAATTCTAAATGCACCCCGGAGCAGATCCGGTCTCGGGCGACTGAAACCACCCCCTGCCCAGGGGTGGGGAGACCCAGAGGTAAGTAAATCAACCTAAAATGGTGGTCAAGGGCGCCACCGAATGTATGCCGCTGGACGTCGCAAACTCGGAAACAATGACGAAAATATTATATAAAAAAAAGGCAAGTAGCGTGGGGGGGTAGAAGGTCGGTTCCGCAACCGAGACTCGTTTCACTCTCGAGGATCGAGAGACAAAAAAAACTACGCTGTTTCCAACCAAACAAATCCTATTTATTGTCACTCAGTATATGAGATGAAAGAAAAAAAAATTATAAATCTAGAACTGGTGAACTTATGATTAAGTTATTAATTTACTTAGAAACCATGTATAATAGATATTTATGTATTAAGGGAATAAACGACAGTTTTAATCCCGAGACAGTAAGTAATGCCTGAGCGACCGAAGGGAGCGAGGGCATTTTCTGTTGAGGGATAATAGACGTTTATTCCCGAATTACATACAAAACTTTTCTCCCGACCTTAAATGTAATAATTTATTTCATTATTAGTTTGACAGTTGATTGATAGATTGATCTGATGTCATTCAATTAAGTTGGTTTGTCATGAAAATGTGCATAGTTTCCGGTTACTAAGGTAAAACGAGTTTGTTTGTGTCTTATTTTTTTCCAAAAAAACGCAGTCCGTTTAAGTTATTGTGCAAAAATGAATATTGATGGCAGTGAAGGAGATAATTTTCAAGTGCCTGCAAATATTTCCATAGCTGCACGAGAAATAACGACTAATTTATTACCGGCAAAGTCGAAGAAATTGTATGAAAAGGCATATGAAGATTTCATAAAATGGTGCGATCGTAGAAGTGTCAAGGGGGAGAACATGGAAGATATTTTGCAGGTCTATTTTTCTGAGCTTTTTGGAAAGTACAAGGCTTCTTCTTTGTGGTCCTGCTACTCCAAATTAAGATCAACTCTATTAATCCATCAAAATTTGGACATTAGTAAATTTTCAAGATTAATAACTCTATTAAAACGAAAGTCTGTTGGTTTTAAACCAAAAAAATCTAAGATCCTCAGTAGAGCCCAAATATTACAGTTTGTAGAACAAGCGCCCGATGATAGTTATTTGATGACCAAGGTTAGTTTCATTTAATATTTTATCAATATAAAATATTTGAGTAAAATCAATAGGTTGCAGTAATTATGGGTATTTGTGGAGCAATGAGATGTCAGGAGCTTCTTTATCTTTCTACAGAAGATATTGAAGAGAAAGAAGATGTTTTAATTGTTAATGTAAAACTAAAATTGACAGATCGTTCCACATTTTGAATACTGAGAAAAAATCGTTAAATTTTATTGAACTATATAGAAGATATGTATTTCTTAGACCAGTTCATACTAATCACCAACGCTTCTTCATATACTATAAAAATTGAAAATGCACGAGTCAACCAGTGGGAAAGAAGACTCTAGGAAAAATACTATCGGTAATTGCAGCGTATTTGGAATTGCCTGATCCCGACCTATATACAGGCCACTGTTTGAGACGCACTTCTGCAAGTCTTTTAGCCTTTTAGTGGGGCTGATATTCTTACTGTTAAAAGACATGGTGGCTGGAAGTCAAATAGTTATCATGTTTGCATTCGTTGGGCTACTAATATAAAATAAACTGTTCACAGGTACTGTCGCGGAGGGCTACATAGAAACGTCCGAGGAAAATAAACTTCATATCGCAAGAAAAATTTTACAAGTAAATGAGAACGAACCTTGCACAAGCACTACTGTAAGCAACCGCCAAGTTAAGATATCAGATGATTGTCCATATATAAATATTGTAAACTCATCTAATGTTACTATTACGATTACAAAATAAAATTGATTGATATATTTAAATGCTTCGTCAATCTGACAGTTAAATTAATTTTGACTTAAATAAATGAACCAAAAGTCATTCACTACAGTATTCACTTTATTCCCTAGGGAAAATCGAATATTTTATTCCCTAGAGAATAAAGTAGTCTAATATATGTCAATTGTCAGATGTATAAGATGACACTTTATTCTCGGTCGGGAGAAAAGTATATTATCGAAAAATTAAATGCATATAATGAATTAATATTATGTGGCTGAAGGCCAGTCAAAAGTAAAGAAAAATAATTAGGAACAATAGGTGATGTACTTAAAATAAATCGATATATAGAATTAATTACAATGCGGCTGATGGCCTTAGTTCGCCCTAAAAAAAAAAAAAATACGTATTCCTTTCTTTCTTGTTGGTTCACAATGTATTTTACAATTTCAACAATTCATTGAAATAAATCGATCTTAAGCTAGGAAGTTTTAAATGCTAATAAAATTTAGCAAAATATGTAATGTATATAACTAAAGTATTCAAATAATATACATGAATAAAAGCAAGTTAATATTGAAAAGTTTTACATCTGTTCGTGGAGCGAACGAAGAAAAGTATAAGAAATGACCCAAAAAAACAGGTCAGGCAACACAGGTTATTTCATTTGAAAAACACCTGGGAATTTATTAAAACGGTCTATTAGTTAATTGCAATAATAATATATAAATAATAAAATAAGAGAACGGCGAATGACAAAAAAAAAAAGAAATAAAATAATATAATGTATAGAATTCACGGTTGGCTCTTGGTGAAACATGATTAATAATTTACTAAATAAAACACTTGGTATATTTGTTTCACAAAATGTATTTAAAATATATCTGACATATGTTTCGACTTATACAGTCATTCTCAAAGAGTCATGTAAACTAAGTGAAAAGAATACTCCTACCCATATTTATGGCTTATTTTTTGAAAGTTTTATTACAGCATCGATTGCGGGGGTATTTGAAAAATCCAATTGCGTGTTTGTGACCTGTCTGTTGAGATTTATGGCTTTTTTTATTTCTAAAATTTCTAAGAAGTCGAGCCTTTTACCCTTATTACAAGAGTGTAAAAGTTTGAAATTATTAGCATTAAACAGATGAGAATTTTGAATACAGTGTTCCGCGAATCCCGTGGTCATATTGCCATGTAGAATAGAACTTCTGTGCTCTTTGATACGTTCTTTTATAAAGCGTCCTGATTGGCCAATGTATACCGCGTCACAATCACTGCAAGTTAATTCATACACCCCTGACTTATCACGCAATTCTGTTTTTCGTTTATTGTTAACTAGAATATTTCCTAAATTGCATTTATTTACTAAGATGACATTTAAACCTAATTTATTTAGTTTATTAGAAACTTTATTGCTAACCCCAGGTATATAGTTTAGGGTATGAAACACTTTGTTAGTTTTTATGTATGTATGTCCGGAGTAAAAATTATTCAAAAAGGAAAGCGCGTTGTTTTCTGTAAATCATTTTGTCTAAGAATTCTGTTTTGTACCCGTTATTTCTAGCTATAGTTTTTATGGTATATACTTCTTTTTCAAAGTTCTTATTATTTAGAGGGAAATTAATCAGTCTGTGTATGAAACTGTGAAAAGCTGTCATTTTTATATTCCACGATTGGTTGGAATTTGCCGGAATTACTGTATCTGTTGTAGTGGGTTTTCTAAAGATATCAAATTCAAATCGTTTATCAACTCTAGTTAATTTTAAGTCTAAAAAGTTAATCGTTCCGTCTACCTCTTTTTCTGTTGTGAATTGTATTTTTTTATTACGGGAATTTAAGTAGTTAAGAAATTGATCCAGCTGTCTGTCGGTGCCCGACCATAAGCACAAAATATCGTCTACATATCTGCCCCAAAAGGAAATGTATTTTAATAAAGGACTGTGGTTGAAATTATGAATGTGTTTATCTTCAAAATCTGTTAGATAAATTTAAGCGAGTAGCGGGCTAAGAGGGCTACCCATCGGTAAACCGTTGGTTTGTGTATAAAATTTTTCATGAAATTTAAAATAATTTTGTTTAAGACAAATATTAATTAGGTTTAATAGAGTGTTCTGTAATTCGATATTCGGAATAGATTTTTGAATGTGACTCTTTAAAATAGTTTTTAGTTCATCTAAGGGGATAGAAGTGAACAGGCTTTTTATATCAAAGGACACTAGTTTCATGTTAGAGGTTAACTCAATATTTTTTAATTTGTCTATTAATTCAAAGGAATTTTTTACTGCTTTAGGCGAAATGAAATTTAATATATCTGGTAAATTTTTGTTTAATGATTTACATAATTTATAGGCAGGGGCGTTAATGTAGGACACCACTGGTCTTAAGGGAATCGATTCTTTGTGTAACTTTGGAAGGCCATATAATATCGGAGCTCTAGGGTTCATAATTGTTAAATAAGTGAGTGGAAAAATATCTTTGACATCTTTTTGTGCTTGTCTGATTTCTCTTTGGTATGTGTTAGTTGGGTCGGTTTTAAGTTCTGAGAACTCGTCTGTATCTAGTAAATTGTACATTTTGTTTGAATAACTTACTTCGGACATAATGGTCACCGTGTTGCCTTTGTCGGCCTTGCATAAAATTAAACTATTGTCGGAAATCTTATTTTTAACCTGCTTTACGATATTGTTATCTTTAGATTTGTTTTTTGGGTTGATATTATAGTTATAGTAATATAGTAATAGTTATAGTAATAAAGATATAGAAACTTTGGCTGCTAACACAGATTTAATTACAAAAGATTTAGATAACCTAGAAAGATACAAATCTAAAGATAACAATATCGTAAAACAGGTTAAAAATAAGATTTCCGACAATAGTTTAATTTTATGCAAGGCCGACAAAGGCAACACGGTGACCATTATGTCCGAAGTAAGTTATTCAAACAAAATGTACAATTTACTAGATACAGACGAGTTCTCAGAACTTAAAACCGACCCAACTAACACATACCAAAGAGAAATCAGACAAGCACAAAAAGATGTCAAAGATATTTTTCCACTCACTTATTTAACAATTATGAACCCTAGAGCTCCGATATTATATGGCCTTCCAAAGTTACACAAAGAATCGATTCCCTTAAGACCAGTGGTGTCCTACATTAACGCCCCTGCCTATAAATTATGTAAATCATTAAACAAAAATTTACCAGATATAATAAATTTCATTTCGCCTAAAGCAGTAAAAAATTCCTTTGAATTAATAGACAAATTAAAAAATATTGAGTTAACCTCTAACATGAAACTAGTGTCCTTTGATATAAAAAGCCTGTTCACTTCTATCTCCTTAGATAAACTAAAAACTATTTTAAAGAGTCACATTCAAAAATCTATTCCGAATATCGAATTACAGAACACTCTATTAAACCTAATTAATATTTGTCTTAAACAAAATTATTTTAAATTTCATGAAAAATTTTATACACAAACCAACGGTTTACCGATGGGTAGCCCTCTTAGCCCGCTTCTCGCTGAAATTTATCTAACAGATTCATTCATTCATAATTTCAACCACAGTCCTTTATTAAAATACATTTCCTTTTGGGGCAGATATGTAGACGATATTTTGTGCTTATGGTCGGGCACCGACAGACAGCTGGACCAATTTCTTAACTACTTAAATTCCCGTAATAAAAAAATACAATTCACAACAGAAAAAGAGGTAGACGGAACGATTAACTTTTTAGACTTAAAATTAACTAGAGTTGATAAACGATTTGAATTTGATATCTTTAGAAAACCCACTACAACAGATACAGTAATTCCGGCAAATTCCAACCAATCGTGGAATATAAAAATGACAGCTTTTCACAGTTTCATACACAGACTGATTAATTTCCCTCTAAATAATAAGAACTTTGAAAAAGAAGTATATACCATAAAAACTATAGCTAGAAATAACGGGTACAAAACAGAATTCTTAGACAAAATGATTTACAGAAAACAACGCGCTTTCCTTATGAATAATTTTTACTCCGGACATACATACATAAAAACTAACAAAGTGTTTCATACCCTAAACTATATACCTGGGGTTAGCAATAAAGTTTCTAATAAACTAAATAAATTAGGTTTAAATGTCATCCTAGTAAATAAATGCAATTTAGGAAATATTCTAGTTAACAATAAACGAAAAACAGAATTGCGTGATAAGTCAGGGGTGTATGAATTAACTTGCAGTGATTGTGACGCGGTATACAGTGGCCAATCAGGACGCTCTATAAAAGAACGTATCAAAGAGCACAGAAGTTCTATTCTACATGGCAATATGACCACGGGATTCGCGGAACACTGTATTCAAAATTCTCATCTGTTTAATGCTAATAATTTCAAACTTTTGCACTCTTGTAATAAGGGTAAAAGGCTCGACTTCTTAGAAATTTTAGAAATAAAAAAAGCCATAAATCTCAACAGACAGGTCACAAACAGGCAATTGGATTTTTCAAATACCCCCGCAATCGATGCTTTAATAAAACTTTAAAAAAATAAGCCATAAATATGGGGAGGAGTATTCTTTTCACTTAGTTTACATGACTCTTTGAGAATGACTGTATAAGTCGAAACATATGTCAGATATATTTTAAATACATTTTGTGAAACAAATATACCAAGTGTTTTATTTAGTAAATTAATAAAATAATAAACGAAAGCTTATCTGTCGGGTAGAACGGCTATTGTGTTCCTTCTCCCTACCGAGAAAGCGTCACATGCGCGAATATTCAGGTGATTTTTCGTTATTCCTCGCCCGTCGGTTACACCATCGAAGAAATCGTTCGATGGCGGGGAAATTAATTAAGTGCTGATTACGTGTATTTACGTATATATTTTCTTATCTCATCACTTAAAATCCTCTAAGTGAGATATCGCATTAGCGAATAATTCCGATATAAATATCAATTAAATCCCTCACGGGGCCGTAATTATACCAATTACAGTAAGGCTACATCGATAAATATCGGTGACGAGAGAGAACGTAACCACGTTTTAAGATCGGCAACTAACGACGTAATGTAGAGAGCGAGTCTCGTACTTTTCCTTTGAAAAAGGCGAGCACTGAGGTTCGAGAAAAAAAGAAAAAAACTTGAAAGAAATTAAATATATGGATAAATAACGATACCTATACTTCGTACTAGCATAGCTAGTCGAACGAAAAGGTCGCCTTTTTCGGCAAAGTCTCATCCGTCAGATGTCACTTATTAAATAAGTGCCACCTTACAGGATGAAATTTGCTTTATCTTGTAGGCGATTTCGGCTTAATGTTATATACAGATACAAATCTATTCATAAAGATTTGTATCATTTGTATTACATTGCTTCACTAGCTTAACTGATGACGCCTAATAGTAATGGCAGAAACACGTGTCTTAAGCAGAAGTAAATGCTGAAAATACGAGGTGTATTGTCCATGTGTACAGTTACAGATATGTATATTACATGTCTGTTTCAATTGTATACAGGTAGGTTCGTTAGAAATGGAGCAAAATATATTAAAGATATTAATTATATTACAAAATAACGCGATGAAGCGTTGAGCGTTACAGACACACAACAACAAGTTTATTGCAGGAAAGAAAATATTGCATTTTTGAGGCCCTTACTTCAAATGATTTCATAATTATTGACTTTTTCCTGTGTGTAAGACCGGAATTGACAAGAAAAGAAGAAAGTTCAAGTCTAGCAAATATTGGAACTGCTAAATAGCCAAAACTCTACTGAGGAAAGGGATGAACTGCAAACAATCTGTAAGTGTGGCTGCTGATCATCGCACACTGAGCAACTTCTGTTGCGACAAGGAACGATTTTGTGTCTGTGCGCGTCAGGACACTCTGTGTGTGCGTGTACAGAGAAAGATGTTATGACGGAACGCATTTTCTTAAAACTGGAACGTCTCTGAACTAAAAGGTTTCTATGACAGATGTTCTTAAAAACGGAGTATCAGTAAAGCGCCAAATGTCGCTTGAAATTAGTTATTAATAATTTTCAAATGTCCATCGTGCAATTGTACGAGAATCCAATGTGTTTTCCAATGAAAATAAATCTTTAGAAGAGTTTTTATTAACTTTTTACTAAACATACAAAAAACGAATCTTACCTGGCATTTATCCCACAACAGTAATCCATGTGGTGGTCGAAATATTCCTTCGCATCCAAATAGATTTTGCAAAACGAGCACTGGGCAAGTTCTAAAATTAAATACATTATTTTATCACTGGAAATTATAAGATACAAAAATAATCAAATTCAAATTTAGTCCTCAAACTCTGAAAACCTCCTGTTTAAAAACAGGGCTACGAAACTAACTTAAACAAGGTTTGAAAATATAATAAAATCAATTTTACTTATCAAGTGTATTATAGTACAAGTCTGTTAGGTGACTATTAATTTTGATTACCAAGAAATAAGTTGGCGTCGAACAAACAACTTCAATATTTAAGGATTTGCTACCTACTCGGGAGACAAGTGCTGCGAAGGCGTCTGATGATGATGGAGGTCAAATAAACCTGTAGTCGTATCGCACAGTGTAAGAGAGGTTCTATTTATTATGTATGCCCTTAGTCAGTGGAGACGGGTGTGGGTGACTAAAATAAAAGTTAGAGGGTAGCGCCACTTAGTTTTGCGGACGGAAGCTCAGATTTAAAACTGAGAAGAGATTGCGCGATCTTCGGCGCATGCGCATACAGACTACTCAACCTCACGCTATATATATAGTCGACACTGTTTATAGTGAAAAACTTTATAGTGCAATTTTTTCAAGCCCTAGAATATTTTAATGAAATTTCATGTAAAAAGCCCTGCATATAGTGAATCTGTAAAATAGTAACACTCTGTATAATAAAATATTTACCGGAATTTCATGTAGAAATTTTTATGCACTTATTGAGATTTTGGCCACTTCGGGTTTGCCATTTCTACCTAATATTAGCACGAACTCCATTTTTATGACGCACTGTTTTGAAAAGGTTTTTAACGCGTTCATAACGCTAAATCAGCTACAATAGATTTCTGTGAGAATCCCGGGGAAAACACATTTTATATGTATGTAGTCGAGGCCTAGATTACATATTGCCATGGATTTTTCCCCGAAGAAAGAAATTAAAAGAAACTATAAAGACAATATATTTATGTACATTTTATTTCAGAAGGATATTTATAAGAAGTTGATATTATATATAAAAATTTATTATAATGTGTATTTTTGTTCACGATTGTAGAACGTACGGGTCTGTGGGATGTTTGCAGTTCCCGCCAATTTGGAAGTTGTAATAATGTATATATATATATATATATATATACATTGTAGCTGTTTTGATTTATTTTTATGTTAGGTGGGGGGTCATGCTGTTTCCAGGAGCCTCATGCTTTTAGAGATTTGGTAAATTTTGTGCAGATAGGTCGTGTTTTTATTGCAATTGGATAGAACTTAATTTTATTCAATTTAAATTTTGGATAAAGTCGGTCTGTGTTTTTTGAAGTGTTAAATTCATTTTCGAGTTTTTACGAGTCTTTTAAACTCGGAATTTTGTTTAATTTATAGACCTATCTGAAAAAAATCTCTCATTTTAGTGAAGTGGTTACATTAATTAATGTATGTATATTTCTCTTAATATCATTTAAGTATATAGAAGAGCTCAATAATTCAGTAATTTTAGATTTGTAAAACTGTTGTAATCAGAGAAAATATTAAGAAAAGTTATCAGATTGTTTTTTTTTTAGAGTGGTTTTTGTTCAAATAATATATTTTAGTACGTTAGTAGGCGGGAAAACTTATTTGCTTCATGTATGTGTGCGCATGATTAAATTTAGGTTGCGTGCGAAAATAGATAATCTTCTATTTTGACGTTTGATTTGTTGGGTTAACGTAATTGTTGACATCTGATAATTTTTGTTTATATTTAATTTAACATTTTGCTCGCGGTCACTAGTGAGGTTTTTTGTCTAATGTAGCAGTCATTTTTACATAAGTTTTCCTCACTATCTGTCTCATATTAAATGTTTCAGTGCGGCTTTATAATTGATAGTCTTATTTTTTTATTATTTTTTTTTTTTATTAAAAATATAAGGAGGGAAGTGTTTGTTTAATTATCTTATACCTATTCTTTTAATTTTATTACACATATCCATCCGGATAAACTCTGACGATCAAGGAGCTCAAGGAAGGCGCACCAGACTGAGCATAGCTGGGAATCAACTTCGCAGTGAGAATTGAGATTAAATAAGCTATTTACATCACAATCCACTGCAATATGTAATTCGCAAACAGGTTCAGTTTGTTTTTGTTTAAGAATCAGTTAAGATGTCCAAGCGAGTGTGTTTAAGTTTAGCTGAGAAAATTAAAGTTTTGGAGGAAGTTGATAAAGGCTGTAAAAAAAATTGATGTTGCTGCAAAAGTCGCTGTTTCTCCAAGTTGCGTTTCTCTCTGATAATAAAAAGTCGCGAAAGTACCATCAAGAAAACGAATGTTCCAAGCAGTCGAAAACGAGTCGGGTGTGTTCTTACGAGAATGAAAATGAAGTAGTTTTACGGTGGTTTCAAGTGGCCCGTACGCATCAAAACGTACCAATATCGGGAAATTTAATAAAGCATAAGGCTCTACAATTTGCCAAAGAATTTAACTGCGTTAATTTTCAAGCTAGTGAAGGGTGGTTGAATGCCTGGAAGACTCGCAATGCAATTGTTTTCAAGACGGTGTCCGGCGAGAGTGCAAGCGTTAGTCAGGAGGACTGTGACATTTGGACTGAAACTGTTTTAAAAAGTGTATTGAAAAAGTAGGAGAGACAAAAAACGTTTTCAATTGTGATGAAACCGGTTTGTTCTTTAAATGTTTGCCAAACAATACTTTTGATTTTAAAAATGATAAATGTTTTGGTGTTAAAACAAGTAAAGAAAGGGTGACATTGATGGCTGGAGCAAACATCAATGGCTCAGAAAAACTGAAATTACTGCTGATAGGTAAAGGCAAAAATCCCCGTTGTTTAAAAGAAGTTAAATCTCTGGAGTTAGATTACGCCAGTAATAACAAGGCATGGATAACTTCTGAGATTTTCGAAAGATGGATCAAAGAACTGGACACGAAAATGAAAAACCAGAAGCGAAAGATTGCAATGTTTATAGATAATTGTCCTGCACATCCAGTTACTGTAAGTAAAAAATTAACGAATATTGAACTGATCTTTTTTCCACCAAACACGACCTCCAAATTGTAACCTATGGACCAGGACAACAGCCGAAGCAGAATGCACTTTTTCGACGCTTAAACACAAAAACATTTTTGCGAAATACCATGCTTAATGACAGATTAAATGCTTTAGCTATGATGTCCATAAATCGAAATATAGTGCACGAAATAAACAATTTTGATGTAAAGTCATGGAAAAACTTATTTCCATGAAGGACCGCAGAGCGGATTTCATTTTAAAAAAATTACTTACCCACCCATTTTGTTTAGTTTAATCTGTGTAAATATGTTGTTCTTTCTTTTTGCTGCTTATAAACCATGGCTACCTACTTTGTGAAGTGATTTTTTATGACATTATAAAAACTATTCCGCTGTTCCAGCTCTTCGTTTTTGCAAACTTGAATTTTAAGATAGGTGGATTTTTGTTTAAAATGAGGCCCTTATTTTGTTTTTTTTTCCGTTTTGATTTACAATTATTATTGTTTTTGTCGTTATTGTAGCTATTAATATTTTTGAATTCCTATGTATTTTTTCAACTTAAATAAATGTTATAAATGGATACTTTTTCGCGCAATTTGCCTATATGTCATTTGGTATTTGATTTCTGGTGCGCCCCTCCAAACTCAAACCCCACGAGACGCCACTGGGAGCAGCAAACGCAAAATTAGCTATTCCAAAATAATTATCGACTTTTTGACAAAATATTTTTCATAGGCAATGATAATGTACAGTAACTGGTTGTAACGATGTGATGTCGAGGAGGTGTGTAAGAAAATTTAAATTCTCTTATCTTTTCTTGGACATGTAGGATCGAATTTTAATTTCGAAATTCATGATGATAATGTTAAAGAAACATGGCTTCGGAAAACTGGAAGCTAAATTGTTGTTATTTCAGCAATATTTTATACAATAAATTTTTTGTTGCCGCACTGTAAAGAATTATTGCAAGCCATTCAAGTTTTCTGAAAATTTTTAACCTACAAATGTTGAAGTAGTGATTTGATTTCCACAAGCAGCAACCCAATTTTGTTTTAGTGGAATATATGTCAATATTTTCATCTAATTGTAAAATTATGCAATAGTTATGAGGAAATTACTTACACTAATGTTATGATATATTTATTATTTTTAGTTTGATGTAGTACATAATTTGTCAACTAGACAATGTATCAAATTAATTACTTAAAATACTTAAAACGGCAAGAAATCTTACTTGGCTTAATAAATTAAGAACTGTCACAAAATTGGAAAACGGTTATTCCATAGGGGAATCCGTGAAGAAAGTGGTGCAGAGAAAGACCACAGCGGAAGGATGAATGAAGAAAAGTAAGGACACGTAGAGAGAAACTAAGAGATTTATAAGAAAAATAAAAATTGAAGAATAGATCTAAAATGCTCAAAAAATGCAACCATCTGTGATTCTGTGTTATTACATGATGATAATGTGGAAACTACAGAATTATGTTGATACAAAAACTAGTAACGTCTAAAATTAAAATAATTCTTCCTACCTTCAACAAAAAACAGTTCCTTAGTTTCACTATGAAACACAGCTTTGTGTTCACCTAAACGTTCCTTTGAACTGAATGCCAAGCAACAGAAAGTGCAGGCAAATACATTTTCAACATCCTCTTTCATTATGGGAACAAAATCCATTTCCACATTTTCAATCAGATTATCTTCATATTTTGCATTAATTTCGCACAATTTGCTTATATGTCATTTGGTATTTGATTTCTGGTGCGCCCCTCCAAACTCAAACCCCAGTCGCCACTGGGAGCAGCAAACGCAAAATTGGCTGTTCCAAAATAATTATCGACTTTTTGACAAGATCCGTATTAAACGATAAATTAGCGATAAGTCAAAAGCGTGATAAAACTCTCGTTAAGAGAGTTCTATCACAGAGAGTACACTACTTAATTGGAATCAACTTTTCACTCCCAAGGTAGGTGATCGAATCCCTCTCACCCGGCCGCTACAAGAAGACAATAGCGGAAGGGGGTGATATACTTACCAAAATTTAAACACAGAGCGCGATAAGGTATCCGAATGAACGTATTTAAAGATTCGCAAGCAATATAAGATACCGGGACTCGTCAATAAATAATGAAGACTATAAATACTTATTAAAAAGGGAAATTAAAGCGTAGCCGATTTTAAACGAATTTGACGTATCAAATCCACGAAATAACAAAATACGCACTCCACCAATACGATCACCAGTCTACGAATTAAATATTTCCATGTTTAAACAAAAATTAACATTTCAATAGTTTACTTCAATGCTTAAATGTTTGTTTAAAACGTTTTTTCAACTCTTTACCATGCTAAAAATGCGAAGAAATGACAACTTAGTGAGTTTGCTAGACGGCGGACTGTTGGATTACAAGATGCAAGATTTTGTTTTCGGGAAATTATCGCGAAATGTTGCCGTGCAGCTTAATGTGAGTAAGTCTTGTATAGAACACATAAAAAAAAACACTGGGAACATTACCACACGGTTCAAAGAGCTCCAGGTTCTGGTGGTCGACCTGTTATTAATGTAGGCGGAGACCTCGGTTTAATTAACCATAACATAATTTCCTGGATCTAAGTGGACTGCTCGGTGAAGAATAAAGGAGCATGGATTACGAAGTAAAATTGCCGCCGAGAAACCATTTTTGAGTGGCATAAATAAAGAGGCACGTTTAGAGTTCACTAATTTCTATTTAAATCGTGACGAAAATTTTTGGAGTGCTGTTGTTTTCAGGGATGAACAGGTTTTTAGCTCTGGTTATAATGGCAAATTACGTGTGTACAGACCTCCAAATTCTCGGTAACAAGAAGAAATTCAGCAAGATCGATTGAGTTAACGTGTGGGTATGGATAACTTCTGAAAGATTAGGGATCTGCCATCGAATTGAAGAAAGATTAACGGGACTTACGGGAAATTTATTGAAAAATGTATGCTACCTCCGGTTTTGGAAAGTTTTCCAGGTGGTAACATTACATTTGAACATAATTGCATACCGGCATAACCGTTAGGGAATGGTTGGCTACCCAAAATATTCAAGTTTTGCGGTGGCCTGCGAAGAGTCCAGACTTGAACCCAATTGAGAATGTTTAGGGGTATATCGTCGAAAAGCTATATAGAAATAATTTTAGACCGATGAATAGAAACGAGCTTTGGCAAACTGTTCAAGGTGTTTGGCAAGATGCTATCGAAAATTATGACACAAGAAGCTTAATTCAAGCAATCAAGAGACGACCACAATTGGTATTAGATCATAATGGTGCTTAAATAAAATACTGATACAATTATATACTTATTTCAATAAACATTAATTTTCTTCAGTATCTTGACATACTATTTTTATTGAATTATTTATGACTTACGCACGCATGACTTTGATACATAACCTTAAAGCAACAAGTAACAGGAAATACCCTTTTGCAATAGTAAATATTTTGAAAAAACTGCTATACTAAGTAGTTGTTTGGAATTCCATGCTCACAACTGTACATCTAAAATATAATACATACAACCGAAACCCCGCCCACTGCGACACCGTGTTTGCTCTCAAACTCCTAAAATTTGAACATAACGATAGGTGACACTTTGTATAAGTAAGGATGCCTCCTTACTTATACAAAGTGTCCCCTATCGTTATGTTCAAATTTTAGGAGTGCAAAGTAGACTTAATTTCAAGTAACAAAAACACAAAACTTGTATATCCATTTTTATTTGTTTCAAAGTTACAGATCTATGAATGTGATTGTCAGATCATGAAAAAAAATGTAATCCTAAAGTCAATACAAACTGATTTTATTTAAAAAAAGTTATGCGATTCAATAACAGGCCTGTGATTGTTAACGTCGCATAATAAAATGTTATCCTAAAATAAATAAACACGTGTCGTATTGCATACAGTTATTTCTTGGAGATCTACAAAAAAGAGTACTGGAAATTGATTTATGATAAAGAAGGGTCTTACTTATTTCGTAAGTGCTGAACCATGAATATCATACAATAAACAAATGTTCAGATGACTGTTAACGTTGCATTTTTTAATAAAGGATTACATTACGTTTCAGTTCATAGTGAGTGGACACGTTTTCTTTATTCAAAATGCCTTACTGATTTTCTTCTCAAGAGTATGCGGAAATTCATTTTGTGTATGGCTACTGTAATGGCAGTGCACGTCAAGCAGTTATTGAATACCGACATCGGTTTCCCGATAGGCGCATTCCTCATTACAGAACGTTTCTGGAAGTACACAGACAATTTCGGGAATGCGGACTGCGTGATTATCTTTTCGACCAAGGAGTAAATTTGCCAGCAGACTTAGAGGAAGAAGCAGTAGCTATTGTTACAAGGCATCCAACTCTTAGTGTACGTCGAATCGCTAGACAACTAGGAGTGCCACGATCGACAGTTTGACAAATTTTAAAACGTGAGGGCTTATATCCATATCACTATCGCAGAGGACACGGTTTGCTTAAGGCAGACCACTATGCTCGTATAGTTTATTCAACCTGGATATTAAGACAGTCACGGCTTCATTTTAATTTCTGCAGAACAGTCCTCTGGTGGTGTTACAAATCTGAGAAACCTGCATAGGTGGTCATCAGGATTACATTTTTTTTTCATGATCTGACAATCGCATTCATAGATCTGTAACTTTGAAACAAATAAAAATGGATATACAAGTTTTGCGTTCTTGTTCTTGAAATGAAGTCTAATTTACACTCCTAAAATTTGAACATAACGATACGAGACATCTTGTATATCAGTAAAGTCAAAGCAGTGACGCCGCTGCTTACCTAAGTGGCGGTGTTTAGTCATTATTTAAATGACATCATCACCACTCTGTAAAGAATTATGCCATTCAATTTTTCCGAAAATTGTTTAACCTACAAATGTTGAAATAGTGATTTGATTTCCAAATGTAACCCAATTTTGTTTTAATGGAATACCTATATGTCAATACTTTCATCTAATTGTAAAATTATGCAATAGTTATAAGGAAATTACTATGATACATTTTTTATTTCTAATTTAATGTAAAACATACACTGTGAGTTTGAAACAATATGTCAATTAATTATTTAAAATACTTAAACTGGCAAGAAATCTTACTCGCTTAGCTTGATGAACAAAGTTGGAAAAAGTTATACTACTAGCGGAATCCCTGAAGTAAGTGGTGCAAAGAAGGACCACAGTCGAATACAGATTTGTAAGAAAAAGAAAAAATTGAAAGTAGACCTAAAATTCCCAAAAAATGCAACTGTGTATGATTGATTACATTGTCACTTTATGTCATTCATAATAACACCAAGATAATTAACTTTCAATCTTAAATATGTTATATAATGTTGATGATAATATATAATAAAGAATACTCATTATATCTAATTCTATTATTACCCAAGCAGTATTGAAGATAAACTGAAAAGTTAAAATTACTATAACTCCATTGGAATTACTACAGGAGAAACTAACATCCGTGCTGATGTTATTACATGATGAGAAAGTGGAAATTTATCATTATATTGATATAACAACTTTCATTTTAAAAGTTTAAATAAATCTTCTTACCTTCAACAGAAAACATTTCATTAGTTTCACTATGAAAAACAGCTTTGTGTTCAGCTAAATATTCCTTCGATCTGAATCCCATGCAACAGAAAGTGCAGGCAAATACATTTTTAACATCCTCTTTCGTTATTGGAACAAAATCCATTTCCATATTTTCAACCAGATTATTGTCGTATTTTTCACCAAAATACACCAATAGCTCTTCACCCGCCTGGATTTTACGAGTGCTACAATAATATAATTTGCCTTCATATTGAAATGGTAATAAATTTTGTTCGTAAATATTTTTAGCACGATTGATGTACTGCATCCAATTCAGATGCTCTGATTGATCATCACTAAGCACGAGCCTTCCTCCTTTTATTCTCAAAGGCAATCCTGTAAAATTAAGTCCAGTAAAAGGACCAAATGTTACATCTTCAGGTATAACTTTTACAGAGAAAATTCCCAAATATCCATATGACTCTCTGGCTTCTAACATATATATTGGTAATTCTTTTACTTCGTTATATGTATTATTAGGTCTTTTATTCAAAATATGTACGAGCACTCTGCATTTGGTGCAATAATCCTGATAGACTTCATGGCAATGGTTACAAACTGTTAAACAAATACATTCATACAATCTTTCAAAATATTATTATATATTTCAAATTTATAGAAAAATAAATTATAAGTTATAAATATATGTTTAAATAAGTTTATGATCACCCTATTTTATATAAGTGTTGTGTTGGATTATTAAACAACACATATATTTCTGATCAATTAGATTCTTTCTCCAGTTTTGTTTGTAAATAGTGCTACACAAATATTTATACCACAATAATGCTTTACGATATTCATAATAAATAGAAATAAAAAAGATTGATATGAATATATTATGTGAAATAAGTTTGATAGATATGGTCGTAATATAATTATAGTTATAAAAAGACAAATGTACTTACACAGCAGTTCACTACAGAATTCATTTTTTATATTAGCAAAACTAATTTCATTTTCTATTTTAACGTTGTTGCTTTCTGCATGATTTACTTCAGACGAAGGTAAGTCTGTTTTGATATGATCTACAAAGAGTATTTCATTTTTCCTTATTTTGTCATTCTCAATATACCCATTTAATTCACCATTGCTTATCTTAATAGTATCTGTGATAGTAGTTTCAGAAAGCCATACTTTATTATCTGGATAATATACATCCTGGAATTCTTCTTTTATATGGCTTGAATTTTTCAAAAATATTTCATTATTCTCGTCAGATTTAATAATTTCTTGAGACATTTTTAATTCTAAAGATAGGTTATATCAGCGAATAGGAATATATTCCTATTCGCTGGTTATATCTATAATTAGGTAATTATAACAAGAAGCAGAAATTGTAAGCTCCCATTATAAATGGTGAAACCATATAGAGGCCATCTACCGGTTAAGGAGAACGTTTCCCGGGAAAATTTGAATTCGGAATTTAGTAAATACTTTTTTAAAATTTTGCATAACTTTTTTTTAACAACATAGTTATAAAATTGTATCAATATATTTTTATAATCAATATAGTGACACTAAATCAATAACAAAGTTATAAAAAAATTATTCATTATACAAGATTTTTTTAATCTTAAAAGTTTGTATTGTTTACATTCATTTCAACGAAACTAATTTATTTTAATATAATATTGCAATATAGCTATCCATATATTTTATTTATAGAAAAAAAAAAATGTATTTCAAAAGAAAACACCTAAGTAAATATTTTATTTAAAAAACCGTCAAATGAAAAAAATACTTAATATTTTAATTAATATATGGGATTTAATTATTAACGGGATAATATATACTAATCTGCTCTAATAAATTATCGAAAGCGTTTATTGTGCGTTTTCCATAAATGTTCCATAAGTTTTCCAACTTAAATATGGTTTATAATTCCTATAATTAAATTTGACATCGCTGTGAACCGCACAATATATACGCATACATATTTGTATATATGGTGGCATACGTATCAATACTTATTTATACTGTCGCCCCAACTGTTAACCATTGCCTTTATGGGTAGGTAATATGTTATATTTTTTAATCTAACGTATCTTCAAAGTTAAAAATGTCTCAAGAAATTATTAAATTTGATGACAATAATGCAATATCTTTGGAAAATTTAAATGATGTAAAAGAAGAATTCCAAGATGGACACTATCCAGATAATAAAGTATGCATTTCGGAAACTTGTGTCACAGATACTATTAATATAAGCAATGGTGAATTAAATGAGTATATTAGGAATGACAAAATAATTAAATATGAAACGCTCTTTGTAGATCATATCAAAACAGAGTTACCTTCATCTGAAGTAAATGATACAGTAAGCAACAATGTTAAAATAGAAGATGGAATTAGTCCTGCTGATATACAAATTGAATTCTGTAGTGAACTGCTGTGTAAGTACATTTATGTCCTTATCATAACAGTAATTATATTCCTACCACATCTTAATCTTGGAAACTCCTGTACATTTTGGTGTCGAGTTATGTTGGAGTTAAACCTTCAGGTATTTTCTTGCATATTTCCTTCCACTTTTTCCTGTCATAAGTTAACTATTTGACATTTTCCCACTTTATTCCTGAATTTTGAGTAGCTATACGTACCTCTTCTCTCCATATTTGATTCCATTTTTTTAACATTTACACTGTTATCTGAATAATGTGGGCTTACTATTACTGCTACTCCTGCTTGTGCTACTGTCGCTAGATTAACTCCTGACCACCTGTAAAAGCCTTCTTCTATCTATCATGCCTTATCCTTTCTTTCTGTTACTCGTTAATATATTAATTTTCAATTTTTCATTTTGTGTTATTATTTCATTTCTGCTATTATTTCTACCTCTTTATTTTTGATACCTTTAACATTCCATATATGTACCTAGATTAATTTTTTGTTTTTTCTTATCTTTTTCATTATCCTTGTTTGATGTCCTCTTTCGTTCCATGGTTTTCGTATTTGTTCTACTTGTGTCCATATTGAATACTATTAGTTTTTTGGCTTACTCTTTTGTTTACATTTGAATTCTAGTTCTGGTTTCTCTTTATTCCATTCTTCATTTTCAATGAAAAGTTTCTGATATTTGATCTGTATTTTTTTACCTTTAATTATTTCCTCTTTTGCTCTTTTTTTATATTAAAATTCACTTTTTTCTGTCAGATAATTGTTTATATAAATCGCTGTTTTTATCTTCCTTCTTGATTTAATCTGAATATACTAGACTCTCCCATATCCAAACTAATGTGGGCGGGAGTGATCCGAATATGAGAAAATTCGGAAAAGGAAACGCAATATTTTTTAAATAAAACATGTATTTAACGTATGTTAAAAAAGTGATTATTTTGATTTCGATACTTTGTCAATTACAATTAATTTTGTAGGTACTGTGTGAAAGTTGTTTGTTTTATTCTTCGTTTGATTCGTCGACGAGCTGCTACATCATGCCAATGTCTCATCATCATCATCAAGTCAGCAGGGGTTGATGCACTGTGTTGTTCTACGAACTTTAAGGCAACCTGAACGAAAGAAATTAAAAATGTAAATATCAACTTTAGAAAAGTAAAAATGCAATAAAAAATGCTTGAAATGCTTCCACCAAAGAAATACGTTTGTTTCTCTTCAACGTGCTCTTTTCCATTGTCATTGTACTCTTCAGCTGCGTAAATTAATGATCTGTATCCTGCATCACTATTGACCCACTGTGTAACTTCTGCTGCGGTGATACTTTCACAACCAGGAACCTCTCCTATTATATTTGTCAAATCTATCTCTGGGCGTTCTTCTGAATTTTCAGGAATTTCATTTAAAATTTGATTCCAACATTTTTTCGGAGTAAAGCTTTTAACTGTTTCCCATACCTTAGCAGACCTGAATATTGCATCCTTTATGTTAATAAACAAAAATTATTATCAGAGTCAGTCGCCAAAATTAACTGAACATAAACTTGCGATAATATCTCCTGAAAGTTTCAAGTGCACATTGTTCAAATGGTTGAAGCAAACTAAACGTTTGGAGGCAAAAATTAAATAATTACCGCACGGTTTCATAATACTGGCTTAAAAATTCCGTTAACTAAAGCAGGGATGCACAGACTTATAGAGAACAGGGGCCACTCGGGAAAATTATAAGCCAAGGACGGGCCACTACAAAGGATACTTATTAACACAAATATTTTTATTTTGAAATAGTATCTGAAAAATCGGAGACTGTGGCTTTTAAGTGAATAAAATAATTAAAAACCCTTACCACAATAGAATTTTTTTTATTTTTAAAGATAAAAATGCTCTCAAAACTATCTAATTCGCGGGAGCTAGTGACGTTTTTTTTATTAATCTCAGACAGTCAGATGTTACGTTGTGACCTGATTCAAGAATATGTCGGGCAACACTTGATTTTTCCGGCCTATTGAATCTAATATGCGAAACATGTTCTTTATAACGAGTTAGAATCGAACGCTTTGTTTGGCCGACATATTTCTTATCACAATCCTAACAATTTATTTAATAGATTCCAGATTTATTGTTTACCTCAACTTTGTCTTTCGCGTGGCTTAAAAGAGATTTCAAGGAGTTATTCGACCGCAATGCTACTTGAAGATTATACTGTCTAAAGGTTTTATTTAAATTTTTCGTAGTTTCGTGAAACGGTAAGCTAATAAATTTTTTGCTCGAATCAATTTAAGGTAGCAAACATGTGGAATCCTGAATTGTTTTTCTTACTTTATGTTTTCTAACCAGCTTGTTTATTATTTCTGAATCGAAACCGTTGTAACTCGCGATGTTCTTAATTAAAGTTAATTCCTTTTCATATCTATCCTTTGTCAATGGCATGCTTAACAAACGATTGACAAGAAAATTGAAAGAGGCACTCTTGTGCTGAAAAGTATGGTTTGAATCTGCGGTTATAAATCTGTTGACGTTGGTTTCTTTTCGGTAAATATCAAACTCTAAGTTTTTGTCATTCCTAATTACTAAGTTATCTAAAAATGGTAAACGTCCGTTGTTTTCCTTTTCAACCGTGAATTTAATACTAGGAAATTTTGAATTTAATTCTGTTAGAAAATGATCTAAGTCAAACTTGTTGGTATCAAAAATTGCAAACACATCGTCTACATACTATTTTCTATTTCTATTGTGGTAAGGGTTTTTAATTTTTTTATTGAAATAGTATGAATTACTACAAATGATAAAAATAAAAGAACATTCTAAAATGTTTATTGTAATTAGGTAATCGTAATGTAATCTAATCACTACAATGTAATATTTCATGTTTTATTATTTTGATGCATGACATTGCATTGACCTAACAATTTTGTTTATGTTTGGCTCCACATTACTTGTCCCCACACGTAAAATTGCTTCCAAATTTTCATTTGCCAGACGGTTTCGATTTTTTGTTTTGTTAAGTTTCATCACTGAAAACGTTTGCTCACAAATATACGTCGATCCAAATAAGCTTGCGCATTTCAATGCATTTATTCGCAACTCTTTACAAGCGGTTTTGTCAACGCAACGGTAAAAGTTGAGTAAATTACCTTAATTAAACTTGTTTCGTAAATTATCATCATTTTGCATGTCTATCAATTCCAGCTGTATAGATTCCGGTGCATTTTCGGGTGAAATGTTGAAAGGATTGCTGAAAATGTCTAATAGAGGTTTAACTTTTTTGAAGTCTAAAAAACGATCATGAAAAGCTTGTATTAAAATATCAATTTTTTCAAAATAAGCGAAATTGACATCAGTTTTATTGAATTTCTCCATAATTTCTTTGTAGTTCGGAAAATAGCTGTAATTGGCTGAATTGATTTGTGTCCTGAAAAGACTCAATTTGCATTGAAAGGACGAAACATGAGAGTATAACTGCGAAATCAATTGATCTTTGCCTTGGAGTCGCGTATTTAAGACATTCAAGTGATTTGTGATGTCTACAAGGAACGCTAAGTCACACAGCCAATCAGGGTTGTCGAGTTCGGAGACGTCCTTTTTCTTTCTACCAGAAATATTTTGATTTCTTCAATCAAGTTAAGAAACAGCTCTAGTGACAACCCACGACTTAGCCACCTCACCTCAGTGTAAAACAGGAGATCACCATATTCGCTTTCAATATCCTCGAGAAATTGTGTGAATTGTCGATGATTGAGACGTCGTGATTTTATAAAGTTTATAGTAGGTACTACAACTTTCATCACATTTTCAAATCCCAATAATTTTGAACAGAGGGCCTCTTGATGTATAATGCAATGAAACTGCATCCATTCCTTGGTATCTATGTTTTTAGTTTGTAAATACTCTTTTAACTTAGTTATTATCCCAGATTTACTTCCAACCATTGAAGGTGCTCCGTCAGTCGTAATTCCAGATGATTTCGTTAAATCCAAATTCATTATAGAACATTTTTCCAGAAGAGCTTTGAGCATGTCACTCTCCTTGGTTTGACTTGTCAAAGAACTCATACCAATCAGTTCTTCACTCACTCCGAAATTTTGCGTTACACCTCGTAAAAATATTAAGAGTTGAGCAGTGGAACTTATATCTGTAGATTCGTCGAGTGCTATAGAAAAATACTCAAAACTTTTCGATTTCGTAGCTAATTGCTCTTCTATATTAGCTGCTAATGTGGTAAGTCTTCTTTGAACAGTCATCCGATTTAGTTGAATTTTCTCAAACCTCTTTGCATCTTTCGGACACATTTTTTTTGGCGGCGATATCTAAGCACTGCTTAACAAACTCACCATCTTTAAAAGGCCGACAAGTTTTCGCTATTATTCGAGATATTTCAAAGCTAACTACAGTAGCTGTTTCAGCATCTTGAATTGGTTTTGTAAACATAGCTAGCTGGCCTATTAGTTCCCTTTGTAAAGTTGAAATTTTTTGCGTTCGATTTTCGCCGTTTAATTTGGTAAAAGTATGATGCTGGGTTTAATAATGCCTTTTCACATTATATTCCTTCGGAATAGAAACACTACTATTGCATATTAAACAGACACTTTTGTTATGCGATGAAATAAAAAGTATTTTTCGGTCCAAATATCTTGAAACTGTGGATCTTCATCTTCAACGTTACAACTGCGTTTTTTACTGGGGCCTGGTTTATCCATATCAAAATTGATATTATATTGTTACGTAGGTAGATAGTAGATGCCAAATTCGAACGACGAAATATTTATTCTTCACAGATTACAATTCAAGCAATATAACATTCGCCTGTAGTAAACCTGAACAAGAAAGTAGTAGGTACTTAAAGATACATATCTCACTAACAATTACAAAAGTTAGAATAAAATAAAAAGGTAAGAAATATTGATTTGAATGGTTTTTTACCTACTTTTGTAGTTTTTCGACCATTTTTTAAAATTCGTTGTCGGGCCGTGGTATGTGCACCCCTGAACTAAAGTAACTTTATCGTTTTAAAAATAATTTAAAGTATTCATTTTAAAAAAAAGTTGGCAACATAAAATCTCAGAGTGAAAATAGTTGCATTTAAAAAGTACAAATAGTAAATTTCAAAACATTTTGACATTTTAATTATATAGGCAGTTATTGGTTAACGTCTCGTTATTTTTAGTTATTATGAATATCGTAGTGCATTATTGTATAATAATACTATTCACGAATAGAACAAAACAATTTGTTTTAAAACATTTTTTAACAGAAATATTTGTGTTGTTTAATAATCGAACACCGTAAAATAGATTGATGATCAATTTATTTAAACATATGCTTTAAATACTTAAAAAAATTCAGTTTATCTCATTTTTCTCCAAATTTAAAATGCCCTCTTTTATTTTATAAGATTGTATGGAATTTGTTTAACAGTTTGTAACCATTGCCATGAAGTCTATCAAGATTATTGCACCAAATGCAGAGTGGTCGTACATATTTTGAACGATAACCCTTCTCATAATACATATGACAGAGCAAGAGAATTACCAAAATATATTTTGGAGGCTAGAGAGTCATTTGGACATTTGGGAATTTTCGCTTTAAAAGTTATACCCGAAAATGTAAGATTCGGTCCTTTCACTGGAGTTACTTCAACAGCACCGCCTTTGAGAATAAGAGGAGGACGTTTCGTGATAAATGATGATAAATTAAAAAATCTGAATTGGATGCAGTATGTCAATCCTGCTAGAAATATTTCCGAACAAAATTTATTTCCATTTCAATATGAAGCCGAGCTATATTATTGTAGCACTCGTAGAATTGAGGAGGACGAAGAACTATTGGTGTACTTTGGTAAAGAATATGATGATAACATACTTAAAAATATGGAAATGGATTTTGTTCCAATCCCAAAAAAGGATGTTGAAGATGTATTTGCCTGCATATTCTGTTGCTTGGGATTTAGATCAAAGGAATATTTAACTGAACACAAAGCAGTGTGTCATAGTGCAATTAACGAAATACTTTCTGTTGAAGGTAGGTTGAATCATTTTAATTTTCTAAATTAATAGTTTTGTATCAACATGTTTCTGTAGTTTCCATTAGTACCATTCCTCGTTAATAACACCAGGTTGCATGTCAGTGTCTCCGCTAGTAATTCTAATGGAGTTACAGTCATTGTAACTTTTCAGTTAATTTTCGATGTAAACGTTGCTTGGACAATAAATAATACAATTAAATTATAATGAGTTAAACTTTATTAAATATTATGCTTGTCATTATACAAGAAATTTAAGATTGAAACTGATTTGCCTTGGTGTTATTAGGAATGAAGTAACATAGCAATGGAATCACAAGTTTTTTTAACATACTTTCCAGTTTTTTGTTTTCCTTAGAACATGGCCAAAACTACTTGTAACTTTTCAGGAAAAATATTTCGTACCTGTTCATTTTCATATAATTTTAACGAAGATATACCAATTTAGTATTTGAATTGGGTCATCTTTCGAAATTCTTGAGACAAAGTTATTATAGTACCTTGCATGGCGGCTAGGTGGCCAAAAAACTATTATATTAATCCATTTCTATTTAACAGTTCTCTTTCTGCTCAGAAGTAAAAAAGTGGAACCAAGGAAAGATTCGAGAAAATATTAAAATTTCTTATTTGCTGATAAACAGTAAGCACTACAATGTGTTCTTCTTGTCCTACTAACCAATGAGTTGCAATCTTAAGGCTAGCAGTTTATGGTGGCGGTCTTGGCGCTTTGTAGTTCTTCGACGATGTTCTGTGCCTTTTTGTTTTTGTATTCAACCTTATTGGAACCATGCCCGACAACAACATAATATTCTCTACAAGTTCGTAGTCACCTTGGAGCTAAGTTCCTGAAAAGTAAATCTTGGATCTCACAATCCAACAATCCCTCCTTTAGCAAACTCGTTAAGTTGGCCAAAATTTTCATTTATTCATATGTTTGGCATGTAAACAGTTGAAAAAAAATGTTTTAAACAAATGTTTAAGCAGTGAAGGAAGCACACTATTGAATAGTAAATTTTTGATTCGAAACATGAAAGCGTTTAGTTCGTAGACGATCGTATTGATCGAATGCGTATATTGTTTGTTATATTGTGGATTTAGTAAGTCTAATTCGTTTTAAATACTTAAGCATTGACGTTGTTTGTTCGACGCTGATTTATTTCTTGCCAATCCAAATTAATACTTGGTACTGCCAGTCATCTAACCGACTTGTCATGCTACACTTGATAAATTTATTGGATTTACAAAACTTGTTGAAGTTATTTTCGCAATCCGTTTTACTAAACGGGAGGAATTCAGGAGATTATGAACTAACGTTAACTTTTATTATTTTTGTATAATTTTTAGTGTTAGAATAATGTGTTTAATTTTAGAGCTCGCCCAGTGCCCATTTTGCAAAATATATTGCGAAGCGAAGGAATATATGGAGCACCACATCGATTACTGCAGTGAAACGAATGCCAGGTAAGATTAGTCTCCTACCTTTATACTATATGTTTAGCAAAAACGTAATAAACACATTTCTAAAGATTTAGTTAAATGGTAAAACACAAACATATGCATTTCCTTAAGACTCTCATGTAATTGCACGTCGTATCTGTAAACAGAAAATTATTAATTCATCATTTGGAGCGACGTCCAGCTGTTCAGTTTTAGGAAAATGCGTTTGGTCAGAACATCTTTTTCTAAATGATTTGGTATGCAATTCATTCAAACCGAAATATTTTACTCTTTCTTTAGAAGAATACGCACATTCATACTCGTTACTCTTCACATCAGAAGTTCTTCAGTGTGCGACGATCGGCAGTCACCTTTTCCGCCTGTCTATAGTTGATTCTTTTCTTCAGTAGAGCTTTGACTAGTGATTACAACTTTTACTAGGCTTGATCTTTCTTTTTCTTTTGTCAATTTTAGTCTGCCAACTCACTTTGACCTTTCTGTCGTCATTCGCCCGCAGCGATGTTTCTGTCGTTACACTCACCACTGCCCTAAAATAGTGAGTGCATTTCGCCGACTTGCACTCTGCATATTGCCTTCTCTTTCCAATGAGGATAAGCGAATAACATGTTCACGTTAGGTGATCGGAAACATTAACTGCAAAGCTTTTCCGGTCGTCTTTTGTGTAGTTTCGACCAGCTCTTTCCAACCGATGGTTCGCGAATCCCCGATGTTTCGCGAGATTTATAAAGGGGGATTTACAAAGATAATATTTCAATGGCGGAAATATTAACGTTACATACATTGAGTCGCTACATTTGTGCTGCAATTTGTGTATTTGTTGTTGAGTTTGTTGTTAAATGTGTTAAGTTGACAATAAAAAAAAAAAAAAAGAAGAGTTGGTAACAAATAAAAAGCAGTCGTAAGCGTAAGTTAGTATTAAGAGTTTGAGTAATAGAAACCTTTTAAAATAAATACCAATACTACTTCACATACATATATAAGAAACGGGAGTTTTATTTTATTATTACCACAGCTTCATTTAAATACATTTGACCACAAAATGTGTAAGTGCAAATTCAGTTTTCAAGGGGCACCTGAATCTAAGAAATATGTATCATTCGCCCGACGCCAGGGGAACTAGTACCAGGCGCGCTTCTGTGCGCCGGCAAAATGAACCTTCTCTAATAATTATGAATTATAACGTGTTTCTTGATTTCTGTCTTATTATTTACTTAATTGCTGACTGGACATACTAGACGCCCCAGCTCGGGCACACCAAATTTATAACGACTTGTAAATTTAACATTTAAATTTACAACACCAAACTTATAACGGTGTTCGTTTATTACTTCTATTTATACACGGCAACGAAGCTTTCAATTAACAGATTATAATATTAAATACTCTCTATCTGTTCGGTTGGGCGAGTTCCTGTTTGGAATCGCCAAAAGAAAAATCGGACTTTGAATCATGGTGATCGGAACAATTAATTTAAGATTAATTATTAACATTAGATGTCAAAACCTAGAGTAATTCTAATTTGAAGATTTAAATTTAAAATTATGAAAGACATTAACCACGTCTTCACTGTACTTAAGTAAGTCGGTACGGTCGGGGTGTAGATGCAGTTGGCCTTTGAGCTACCAGTGCCTTTCTTACTTCTCAGGTTATCACCAGGCGTACAAACACAATTATTAAAAAATATATGAAACGAAATGACATTCGCAGATGCCATCTATTGTAATGTCAGAAGTTGGCAGGATCGCCATATAATGTCAGATGGTGGGATGGCAGGATCATCATGTAATATCTGATCATCTAACTAATGGTAGGATCGCCATGTAATATCAGACGTGGGCAGGATCGTCATGTAATGTCACCTGGTCTCGGAGGTAACATTGTTGCCGAGGTAGTTCCATTTATACGGGAGTTTTATTTTATTATTACCACAGCTTCATTTAAATACATTTGACCACAAAATGTGTAAGTGCAAATTCAGTTTTCAAGGGGCACCTGAATCTAAGAAATATGTATCATTCGCCCGACGCCAGGGGAACTAGTACCAGGCGCGCTTCTGTGCGCCGGCAAAATGAACCTTCTCTAATAATTATGAATTATAACGTGTTTCTTGATTTCTGTCTTATTATTTACTTAATTGCTGACTGGACATACTAGACGCCCCAGCTCGGGCACACCAAAAAAACAGCAGGTTTACCAGTGTGATAAATAATATGCAGGACGATTAAATAACAACATATAATTTAATAGCGATAACAATAGTAAACTCTACATTATGAATATGAGGCACTAGACTTGTAGTGACTGTGACTCTCTGACTCTAAGCCTCTCTAACTCTGACTTCTGCCTGTCGAGACCTCTCAGTGTCTCGTTATATATTAGAGTGTGTCCCCTTAGCCTAGTGACCTGGTTACAAGATAAAAACAATGTGGTGAAAGATCATAACTCAACGAGGTCGTGTTGATGAAATGGATGTTTTGTAAATACATGACCTGCTTTAGCTATTACACTATTTCACTGCTATGTTATTCGGGTTTCTCGGTACGAAGAACGGGTTCAAACTTATAATTATTGCTTCAGTACTCTTGTAATCAAAAGAATTGTTACTTTGTTTCGAATCTGTTTGATTCGTGTCGTGACCAGAAAAACAAAATGAAACGCAGGGAGTGCATTAGAAAAAAAACTGTAGACAGGCGATAACTTATAAACAGCGAGCGGACTCGAGCGATTGATGATTCATAGCCCATAGGCGTATGTCTTGTAGTCGCAATAGGTTTGTTTCTGTAAGCGATTCGTGAGTTTCGAACAATTTGATACGTGTGGACAACTGCGTACGTAGCATATACCTACATATACTGTTAATATGTATATGTCAATGCACAACAGAGCGAATGTAATAAACTGGTTGGTAGCCGTCAGCAACTACTGCTGAAACAAAAGTAATGCTGACAACCGAATTGCGTATCGAATTTTGAATAAGAATAATTTACAAAGAACAAAACTATATATTTTCTGTGAAACATTGAAAGTGTAAAACATTACTATGAACAACTAAAATTTGTTCAAGGTGTCCTTTTAGATGTTAAAACGTCTTTAAAAATAGAGAATGTCCGTCCCACATCACAACTGGTGATGGGTGCGTGATTAAAATGTTGCAAAAGTGCACTATGCTTCGAATGTATATATTTTTCAATCGACCCTGTGCTGAATTGATATAATATATTCAAATCTTGGTTTCTGCTTCAACTTTTTATCTTATCAATATTTGGAAAATGACCATTGATGTATCCAGATACTCTGTGTAGTGGATGTGCTGCACAGGTAACGTCTAGCATATTGGGATAAAGTTGCTTTAATAACTGTTCAGTCCATATAGATTTAATTTGTATTTCAGTTTTATTTTCCTATAATCAAATAGATTTAGTTGCATTTTATTTTACGTCGTTGGAGTCGCTTTTAAATGGCAAAAGCGAGTCCTTTTATTGTAATAACGCAATGCAGTTATGTGTATGCAAACACTCTCAATGAGGCCACAGCCTCGAGCCCGTAATACAAATGTATCGTGTTTTACAAATACGACCTCGCTAACGCGTGGTGTTTGCAAACACAAACTATATGTCAGGGTTTGTAGTATATTCCATAAGTAGTACGAGGATCATCGGGGATATATATAACGAGAGTAATGTAAGTGACAGATATTCACATTCACACATTCAGTCTTATTCAGAGACAGATTCTTATTCAGAATCATGTCCACTTTCATACTCTCTTTCTGATAGACAGTAACAGTCTTAATGATAGTTAGTTCATAATGTATATAATTGTTATCCAGTTTATAAGTGTTATATATTAAATTATATGTTACCCGAACTTTGTGTATTATTTAACGGGACAACGATATCTGCGTGAAGACTCACCGATGTAGCCCTCAGGACCAGGCTAACATCACATGGCGTCCTGCCACGAACTTGCACAAACGGCCTAACATCACATGCCGATCCTCCAGGCACTTAGGGCTTAAGGCCCACGTTATCACATAGCGATCCTGACCAGCCCTTTAGGGCACAGGTTATCACATTATAAACAAAAAATAAATATTAGAACGGTGGAAACTTTCGCGCATCGCAGCGACATACACGGCAGTACTAACAAAACTTGCGTCATAATAAATTCCTTAACTTAAATATATACACATCTGCCCAAAAAAAATGAATATTTTTTTACGCTTAATTGTCTTGAATTTGCGGCCGAATAAAAACATAATTAAATTCATAATTTTGAGGACGAGGTTCGTTACAGAACGAATTTGAAGTTATGCCAAAGTCACGATCTACAACGTTTGCTCTATTTTCTTTCCTGCACTAGTCCACTAATCCCTCGTTACCAAGTGATAATTTAAATCCTTTGCCGATTCCGCCCCTCAGAAGTGAATTTTGCATGAATGGATGGGGTACCTACGGCCACGGTTGCATATAGAGATTATAAATGACCGAGAGTTGATCTTGTTAGTGTATTTAAGTGGTTTTTAAAATTATTATTAATTCGATTTTATTTAATTTCAGACACTGTGTACTTCCTACATCGAAGGCTCACGGTGTAGAAGTAGAAAGACGTTCATCTATAAGAAGCAAAGTCAAAAGATGGAAGCGTGGAATATACAAATGTACGCAATGCAAGTTCAAGACAATCTACAACGCCGACTTCAGGCGCCACACTATCGAGCATTACAAGCTGAAAATGCACAAATGCCGAATTTGTGGTCGAAGATATAAGGGGAAGAAGTCTCTCAAGACGCACGTAGAAAAAAATCATATTAACAATGAAGGAAGAGATATCCACAAATATTATGCGTGTGACTATTCAAAAGCTAATAAAGATACAAAAGAGAGATCTACACATTCACAAAATGGTGAAAAACAATGTCAATGCACGAAATGCAAGTTTCAAACAAGGCACAAATGTCACTTAAAATCACTTATAAAAATAAAACGTTTGAACAGAGGCAAATATAAGTGCGCAAATTGCGAGTTTAAGACATATTACCGGACTTATTTAGAAAGGCACATGAAAATAAACCATCACATGGAAAGTAATTATAAATGCGCAGAGTGTCAATTCGAAACAAAGCACAAGTCAAGTTTAAAAAATCACATAAAGTCAAAACATCTTAAATTATACGATTATAAATGCGTGGAGTGTGAATATCAAACGAACTTCAAGTCAAATTTGAAAGTACACATAAAGTCAAAACATATTAAATCATGGGATAATAAATGCATGGAGTGTGAATACCAGACGAACAACAAGGCAAATTTGGAAGTACACATAAAGTCAAAACATCTTAAATTACACGATTATAAATGCATGGAGTGTGAATACCAGACGAATCAGAAGTCACCTTTAGAAGTGCATATAAAGTCAAAACATCTTAAATTATACGTTTATAAATGCATGGAATGTGAATACCAGACGAACGTGAAGGCACATTTGGAAAGACACATAAAGTCAAAACATCTTAAATTACACGATTATAAATGCGTGGAGTGTAAATACCAGACGAACATCAAGGCACATTTGGAAAGACACATAAAGTCAAAACATCTTAAATTACACGATTATAAATGCGTGGAGTGTGAATACCGGACGAACTTTAAGTCAAGTTTAGAAGGACACATAAAGACAAGACATCTTAAATTACACGATTATAAATGCATGGAGTGTGAATATCAAACGAATAGGAAGTCAAATTTGGAAATGCACATAAAGACAAGACATCGTAAATTACACGATTATAAATGCATGGAGTGTGAATACCAGACGAACTTGAAGTCAAATTTGGAAAAGCACATAAAGTCAAAACATCTTAAATCATGGGATTATAAATGCGTGGAGTGTGAATACCAGACAAATCAGAAGTCACATTTAGAAGTGCATATAAAGTCAAAACATCTTAAATTACACGATTATAAATGTATGGAGTGTGAATACCAGACGAACAACAAGGCAAATTTGGAAGTACACATAAAGTCAAAACATCTTAAATTACACGATTATAAATGCATGGAGTGTGAATACCAGACGAATCAGAAGTCACATTTAGAAGTGCATATAAAGTCAAAACATCTTAAATTACACGATTATAAATGCGTTGAGTGTGAATACCAGACGAACTCTAAGTCACGTTTAGAAGGACACATAAAGACAAGACATCTTAAATTACACGATTATAAATGCAGGGATTGTGAATACCAGACGAACTACAAGACAGCTTTAGAAAAACACATAAAGTCAAAACATCTTAAATTAAATGATTATAAATGCATGGAGTGTGAATACCAGACGCACAACAAGGCAAATTTGGAAACTCACACAAAGTCAAAACATCTTAAATTATACGATTATAAATGCATGGAGTGTGAATATCAAACGAATAGGAAGTCAGATTTGGAAAAACACATAAAGTCAAAACATCTTAAATCAGGGGATTATAAATGCATGGAGTGTGACTACCAGTCGAACATCAAAGCATGTTTGGAAACACACATAAAGTCAAAACATCTTAAATTACACGATTATAAATGCATGGAGTGTGAATACCAGACAAATTACAAGATAAACTTAAAAAATCACATAAAGAGAAAACATCTTAAATTATGCGATTATCAGTGCATGGAGTGTGAATTCCAGACGAATATCAAGGCAAATTTGGAAACACACATAAAGTCAAAACATCTTAAATTACATGATTATAAATGCGTGGAGTGTGAATACCAGACGAACTCCAAGAGAGACTTACAACGACATATAAAGTCAAAACATCTTAAATTACACGATTATAAATGCAAGGAGTGTGTATATCAAACGAATAGGAAGTCAGATTTGGAAATGCACATAAAGTCAAAACATCTTAAATTACATGATTATAAATGCATGGAGTGTGAATACCAGACGAACTTTAAGATAAATTTAGAAATGCACATAAAGTCAAAACATCTTAAATTACGCGATTATAAATGCAAGGAGTGTGAATATCAAACGAATAAGAACTCAGATTTGGAAATGCACATAAAGTCAAAACATCTTAAATTACGCGATTATAAATGCATGGAGTGTGAACATCAAACGAATAGGAAGTCAGATTTGGAAATGCATATAAAGTCAAAACATCTGAAATTACATGATTATAAATGCATGGAGTGTGAATACCAGACGTACACAAAGGCAAATTTAGGAAGACACATAAAGTCAAAACATCTTAAATTACGCGATTATAAATGCATGGAGTGTGAACATCAAACGAATAGGAAGTCAGATTTGGAAATGCATATAAAGTCAAAACATCTAAAATTACATGATTATAAATGCGTGGAGTGTGAATACCAGACGAACACCAAGAGAAACTTACAACGACACATAAAGTCAAAACATCTTAAATTACACGATTATAAATGCATGTAGTGTGAATACCAGACGAATTACAAGAAAAACTTAAAAAATCACATAAAGACAAAACATGTTAAATTACACGATTATAAATGCTTGCAATGTGAATATCAGACGAACATCAAGAGAGGCTTAGAAAGACATACGAAAACAAAACATCTGAAATTACATGATTATAATTGCATGGAGTGGGAATACCAGATGAACAAAAAAAGTCTACTTTGGAAACACACATAAAGAGAAAACATCTTAAAGCTGTTGGCTCACAAACGTGAGCTTCGGTTTTGGAGTGGGCGTAGCATTGCAACTTAGAAATTTTACAAATAAAACTACATCATTTCAATGAGAAGACCAATGATAAAGCCAGAGATAAATATACAGATTGTTACAAATCGAGTAGCATATGAGCTCCGTGAAGGTCAGAACAGCATATAAACAGACTGTGAAATTAGCGCGAGTGAAATGGATAGATACAATACGATGCGAACACGACCACATTGACCAACTGGAATTCGAACTTACCATACTGTCATAGGAACATGCCTGATGTAAGACAAGAAAGGATAGCATACATTTCTTTCTTGTCTTACATAAGGAATTTACCTATGTACCAGCCAATTGTTTCAAGTACCAGTGATTATAGTTTTGTAACAGCGCGCTTGCGCAAGTAGGGGTCACTTATGCGAGTTATGCCACATACGCTGACGTGTAGTTATTCATTCTTTCGTAAGAATTTGTTCGCGCAACATCGCACGCTCTAGGTTTTTCCAAAATGAATTATTCACCTGGAGAAAAATTAGAGATAATATATTGTGGCGGGAATGTGCTAGCGGGTGTTCGCGATTTATTTCCGGTACAATTCCAAGTGTAAATACAAGACGTCAGCAATTTGAACGCGATATCAACTTTTTCCTTAATTTTTAACATTTTTTTGAGCTTGAGTTGACGCACCAAAGAGATGAAGCTTTGTAAACTTTTGACTACAGAAAATGGATCACAATTTATTAAATAGGTATAATCATTTTAAATACATTTTCTTACCATTTAAGACAAGTACGCCATTACGATTTTTTCATCACAATTATTGCTAATGACATTTTCTCATGCCGCCACTCGTAAAACTTATCATATTCTTTGATATATAATTCCTTGGACTTCTGTGGTATTAGTTTTCCTTGAGCTGCTTCAAATTCGTGCAAAATTTCTTGTGAATAAACGTTTTCCGCTACTTCGATTATCATTTTGAAAGCGAACTGTTTAATAACCAAACAATATGAAACATAGTATCCCTAACAACATCAAAACAAACAACTATCTACACGAACTACACCAGGTATGGGCAACCTTTGCTTAGCTGAGGGCGTAATTTCGGGGCTTAATCAGGTCGCGGGCCGTAAGCAAAAAATAAATAGGTAGTAGTGATAAAGAAGCAACAAAATTCACACATTTTTTTATTTATTAATAATAATAGCATAATAAAACAAATAAAATTATATTAATACGAATTAATAATAAAAGATAGAAAAATCAAATGAAAATTAATGAGATACTTGAGTTTGAAGCTGAGAAACAAGATGATCAATATTGGGGTCAATATCAGTAGTACATAGGCGCAAACTGTTTTCTAAATTAACATCTGTAAGCCTAGTACGATGCCTATTTTTATTAATTTGCAGGATTGACAAAAGCTACTCACATTTATACGTGCTTCCGAATGTGCAAATTATTTTTCGTACGAAAACGCTGTGGATACTTTTCTTCGGAAAGGTATGTTCTGTAAAATTCGCTTAGTTCCACATCATCAAATTTAGACTTCAAATATGAGTCTTCTTGAAGCTCGATCAACTCCATTTGTAGGTGAAACGGAGCATCTTCCACATTACACTTACAAGGATTTGCAAAAATAATGAAAGCGCTATCCATATTCTTAAAATCGGAAAATCGATCAGTGAATTGCTCTGACAGCAGTTTCAGTTCTTCAGCATAGCGACCATATTCAATGTATTCGTGACTGGATAATGTTAAAAAATGAAAACAGTTTTTACTTCTCATTGGTGTTTCCCTCAAGCGAATTTTGTTTTGAAAAGCTTTAAGATGACTGAACAGCTGATTTACCAATTGCCCTTGTTTTCAAGCTTGAAGTTCAGGGAGTTTAAGTGACCTGCGATGTCTGCCAGGAATGCCAAGTCACAAGCCCAAGTTGGATCACAAATTTGCGGCAATCTTTTCTCTTTCATTTCCATAAAATCAGCTATTTCTTTTCTAAGGTCTTAAAACCTTTTTAGCATTTTACCTTTGCTTAGCCACCTTCCTTCGCAATAATATGTCACATCATCGTGTCCTGAAGAGAGTTCATCCAAAAATGCTTTAAACTCACGATGGTTTTAGACCACGGGATCTAATGAAATTAATGGCATTTACAACCACATCCATAACATTCTTCAGTCGAATGGACTTAGAGCGCAAGTTTTGTTGGTGAATAATGCGACACAGAATTATTAAATCACATTCTTGCACATTCATAGCGGTTGCTCTTTCCTTCAGAATTCCGATAAAACCTTTTCGTGAACCGACCATTGAAGGCGCACCATCTGTGCACACTCCAACTAATTTACACCACAGTAAACTATATTCCTCAAAAGTACATTGCACCTCGGCAAAAATATCTTTTCCAGTAGTGGTCCCTTGTACCAGTAATTCCTCTGTCACTGCAAATTCTTCATCAACACCTCGTATAAAAATAGCTAACTGGGCTGTGTCAGATAAATCTGTACTCTCATCCAAAGCAATCGAAAATGCTCGGAAACCAGCCAATCTATCGGTCAATGTTTTTTTGATATCACTAGCCATCATATCTATACGTCAAACAACAGTAAGTCGCGATAAGCTCACTTTCTCAAACTCTTTCTTCTTTTCTGGGCACAAAAGTTCTGCAACATCTACTAGGCACTCTTTAACAAACTGTCCCTCAGAAAACGACTTCGATGCTTTCGCTATTTTGGAACTAATTATAAAACTAGCTTTAACAACACTATCTAGATATGATTTTTGTGAATGGAACATTTGTTGGTGATTCCCTAAATCGGTAATGAGTTTTTTAATTTTATCCTTTCTTAACTGGCCCGTGAGTAAATTATGTTGAGCGAAATGCTTGCTGGAGTAATGTCGCTTCATATTGTGTTCTTTTAAAACAGACATTGTTTCATAGCACAACAAGCACATAGATTTACCACTGTGCAAGATAAGAAAGTATACATCAGTTCATTTGTCTTGGAATTGACGACATTCTGTGTCCACTTTCCGCATTTTTAAACCAGACATGTTGATAGAATTTCCTTGAATGACACGCCCGCTGAGCGGTTTATACATTACCCCCAATAAGCAACTGAATACTCTCGATCGTACACGAGTGCTTCCACCGCATCGGGCGGCTTCCCGAATGTTTATCTGTTTGTCTCTTTCTAACGACTATTTCTGGCTCGATCTGTGGCGTTCCACTGCGTACGCTTAATAATATTATTCATCGATTTGAATTGATATCGTTATTTCAATTTTCGGAATCTCTCGCGGGCCGGATTGAAACTGGTGGAGGGCCTGATCCGGCCCGGGGGCCGGTTGTTGCCCATATATGATCTACACACTTTAAAATTGACATCGATCAACGGCTCGATGCAATTCACTCGCGTTTGTTGGCACTTGTCGCAAAAATAGTAAATATTTTATTAATGTTTTGGAAACTAAAATTGAATAAAACGCTGTATGTACCGCGGGCATAATTGCCGATTATGGCCCTCGGGAAATTAAAAACTTTAAACTTTTGCTCGTGCCATAATTTCCTAATTATGCCCGTAATACATAAATATCCATTATCGATCTTTATTTTAAGAATACATACCTATATATTGCTTTGTTTCCTTTTAATGAAAAACGTATTTTTTGTCCATAGCTCCGTAATTTTAAGAAATATATTCTGATATGGAATAACTTTGTAACTTTAAAAAAGAAATGATCCCTTTGAAGGTACAAATAAAAAATTAGTAGAGTTAATTATGATTTATATTTCAGTATGAAAAGATTAAATCTAGTACATTTTCCCCTGTTATTCTAGTACAATTTAAAAAATAGCTCAGACAACGCTGGCGGTCCTTGGCAAATTAAATTGTCAATTTCTTTGATTAGTTGTTCAGGTGTATATACGTATACCTATTAAATTTATGGCATAATTCCTTTGAATAATTTAATCAACAATATCAAACAATACAGCTACAGAGCTCTAGACGACATACAACACAGATCAGTAATATAGATGTGTATAGTTTATTTCAAATTATAAGAATATAACTTTGAATGGCTCTAATGCTTTTATTTCGCCACCTGCGGCAATAACTACCTGGCCGCTCAATACGATTATCTTTTACGCAAACCAACTGCTATCCGAGGTCCGTAATGACAAAATTTAAGTAAATTGTAATTACTACAATTTAGATGTAATAAATTTTAATACAGTATAACCTCCTTATAATGGACACTGACGGGGAATCCTAAAATGTCCAATATATGGAGGTGTCCAAAATGTGGAGATGAAAAAAAAAACGAAAAAAAATATTCATTCTCATATCAATTTAATCACACATAATAAGACGAAAGTCGAAAAAAATTTACAATACTTAATACACATACATACATACATATTTTATGCTAGATTTTACTTGAAATAATCATTAATTGTTGTTTGTCTTGCTTTTTTCATTTTATGTTTAAATATCTCAGATTCACATTCAAGAAGAGCTTGAGAAATATTGTTAGCAATGTTAAAACTGTTAGTGCTTAAGAAATAGTTCTCAAGATCTTTTAATTTTTGATGGGCTTCTGAAATATTTGATATACTAGTTACAAATTCCTCTTCAATCTCATTTTCCATTTCATCACTGATATCAGTAATTTCATCGATACAATCTATAATGGAAACATTAGGATTTTCAGTAAATAGCTCATTATCAATTAATGCGTATGTGCTTAAATCTAAATTAGTGATGTTAAAATTTGGAAATAAAAATGCTAATGGTATATTATCTTCTATATCGTACTCTGCACTTAGATCACTGTCACTTTGATTGAATCCGCATTTTTGAAAACAGTTTCTTACGGTCACAGGCGAGAGTTTTTTCCAAGCAGCTGATATCCATATTAATGCAGTGACTACCGTAATGTTTTTTTTTACCATTTCTAGTGAATTTTCAGTATCCATTAACGCCAAAAGCCTTTTTACAAGCATGCTCCGGTAAATTACCTTAAAGTTTTGAATCACACCCTGGTCCATAGGTTGACAATGCGAGGTAGTATTTGGAGGCAGAAAAACCAATTTTACGTTTTCCAATGAAATCTTCGGATGAGAAGTGGCATTATCAAGAAACAAAATTACATGCCTTTTTTCTTTCTTCATCTTGTTATCAAAGTTCTTTAACCAAGCTGACATAATATCCAAAGTCATCCACGCTTTTTTGTTAGATATCCATCCTATCGGCAACTTATCCACATGAGCTCCTTTAAAACATCTAGGTTTCTTACTTTTCTTTTACCGATGACTAATGGCCTTTCCTTATCACCCTCCATATTTGAACACAACAATATAGTTAGTCGTTCTTTTGCAGATTTTCCTCCGGCACATTTATCACATCTTAACGCAAATGTTTTTGTCGGAAGGGCGCGGAAAAATAAACCGGTTTCATCAGTATTAAAAATATCTTTCGGAGAGTAATCTTTGCATATTGATTGCAACTTGACTTTCCAATCGTCTACATTTTGCATGTTTACATAGGCAGATTCACCACACACACTTTTAAATGATATTTTATGTTTTTGACAAAATTTCTCCAACCAACCATTAGACGCTTTGAATTCGGTGAGTTGTAAACTTTGTGCTACTTCCAGCGCCTTTTCTTTGAGTAGGGGTCCTGACATGGGCATATTTTTGTTTCGCACCTTACAGAACCAGTTGAACACTGCTCCGTCGATTGCTAAACCACTAGTTTTTGGAAACTTCCTTTTTTGAGCTAGGTTTCCATTTTTCTCGAAAAGTTCTTTTATTTCACTTTTGTTTTTCACTATATCACTAATTTGCGACTTTCCGACACCAAACTTTTCCGCGAGCTTTCGGACACTTAAGTTTTGCTGTTCACTAACCGCAATAATATCAATTTTATCTTGGATTGTTAACCGCTTTCTTTTACTAGAATCCATGTTGACACTATCAAAGGCTAGTTCAAACTGATTCAAAATACATATCACTCCACTTATCACCTGACGAGTAGGCCAGTGGTAAACCGTCGTTCCTTTGTATTATGGGAAAAACCCGAGTAGATATACTTCCACGTGTGCACTTTGTACATACATATGTATTATGGGAAAAACCCGAGTAGATATACTTCCACGAGTGCAGCAATAAAAGTACATACATACATACATAATTGCAAAATTTTATTCGGCGCCGCCCGTCATGTCTGTCCTTAATTAAGAGATATATTTACAGATGTTTTATTGCTTCGGTGAAATAAAGGGTGTCCGCGTCCGATTTATGGAGGGTCCAATATTAGGAGTGACTATTGTTAAGAAAACCCATTATAAAATTTCGTACCACAAAAAATGTCCATTTTTTAGAGGTGTCCGATTGTCGGAGGTGTCCATAATTACAGGTTTTACTGTAATAATATTTAATACCAACAGTTGTTAATTTGAATATATAGTTATTATATATAGTTAAATAGTCATTAAATTACAATTTAGATGAAATAAGTGCTTATATTTATTAAACAAAATTTAAGTAAATATAGTTAGGAGAATTTGTATATATTACATCTAATATTGAGTCTATTTATCATTTATTGTTAATCTTTACCGCTGTATACATATTTGATTTTTCTGTCTTTACTTAACGAACATGTGGCGACCTTTTGCTGAAAGTGTTAGTGATTATGATGTGGATAGTGATAATACTGTTGGAGCAAGACAGAGAAAGCATATATCAGAAGATGCAAAACAGATAATTTTCAATGTCTATCATACCCTGATGGAAGAAAATAACGAACTACAAACCCAGAACATTCAACGAACGTCGCAATTAACCAAGGTGCCTTTTGCAACAATATATAAAATAATTAAGAATAACGCAGGGCCTCGAAAGCAAAGAAGTGACAAAGGAGCACCGAGAAAAATTGAAGAGTATGAAATTGATACTATTAGGCAGCAAGTATACTCCTTCTACAGAGGAAATGTTGTGTCTACACTTGACTGCTTACATAAAAGAATCAGTGATGAGCCTATAAATATTCAGTGTTCTAAAGCAACCTTGTGGCGGACGCTAAAGAAAGCTGGTTTTAAGTTTGGCACTATAGACAAACGTCGCACACGTGGGTGGATAGTTCAAGGATGTGTCAGTTGGATGCGCCGGTTTCGAGAGGGAAGAAAATAATCATTCTTCATGCTGGGTCAGAAAAAGCATGGAAAAAGGATGGATGGTTTAGATTACCATGAAGATATGACCTCATCTTTATTTGAAGAATGGTTTTGTGACACTTTGCTGCCAAATTTACCAAAAGATAGTGTGATAGTGATGGACAACGCTCCGTATCATTCTCGGCAGCAAACCAAAGTTCCTACAAAATGTAATAATAAGAAAGATATTAAAACATTTTTAGAAGCAAATGATTTATATTTTGAGGATCATTATACAAAAAAACAATTAATAGAGGCGATGCAGACAAAAGAATATTTAAGGGATTATTATGTGGATAACAGAGACAAAGAAGTAGGACATACAATTTTGCGTATACCACCATACCATTGCATTTTCAATCCCATTGAATTGATATGGGCCCAACTGAAAAATACCATAAGACGAACAAATCAAACACCAAAATTTAGTGAAAGCAGTGTAACACACATAACAAATGCTATGGAACATATAACTGCTGTAAATTGGAAAAATGCTGTTAAACACGCAATAGCAAAAGAGGACGAATATATGCGAATATACAAAATAGTAACACCTTTGATTAAAAATTTGCAATACTATTCAGACACAGACACCGATTTGCAAGACGACTCAATCACAGATGATTTATGAAATGCGGTGACACGTACAAATTTTATTGTGTATTACAAATAAATTAGCTTTATATATCTACAAAGAATTCAAATAAATTTTACCTCAAAGTAGCCCTTGGAAATTATGATTATGTCTTAGCTTGTTACTAATTTTAATAGGAATTTTGTTGGTTATGCGATGAGATATTTGATTGAAATGACAAATGTCAAAATAATAAAACGAACATTTTTAAGTGAATGAAATATGTTTATTTCCAACAAACAAGCAAAATTTTATAAAAATTGTTCAAAGTGTCCACCACCTTGTTCGAAACATTTCTCACATCTTCTTCTAATGGAGGAAAAAGTGTTTTGTAGTATCGCATTGTCAATTCCATTAATTCTTTCAGCAATTCTGATTTGAAGGCCTGCAAGATCAGGTATCTACTTGATAAATTGAGTTCTTTAAGAATGGCCATAAAAAGAAATCACATGGGGTAATGTCACAAGATCTTGGTGGAAATTCATGTTCAGTGTTTAAACTTATCAACCGATTTTGAAAAAATTGCTGCAGAATATTAATTGTTTCACCTGCTGTGTGTGCTCTAGCTCCGTCTTGTTGAAAGTAACCCTGTGTTATTTCTTCGTCGTCAAGCTGTTCGATAAATGGCATAATAATTTCTTGTCGATACCTTTCTCCTGTTAAGGTTCCGTTAAAAAAAATAGGGCCAATAATTCTCCTTCGACTAATCGCACACCATACACCAATTTTCTGCGGATGAAGTGCGGTTTCAACAAAAAAATTATGTGGTTTCTCATTAGTCCACATCCTCATATTTTGTGAGTTCACATATCCATTCAGATAAAACCATGACTCATCAGAAAAAAAGGTTTTGTCAAGAAGGTCATTATCAAAGTTATTTAAGAACCACTGACTAAACGTTATTCTTCTGGGATAGTCGATTTCCTTGATTTCTTGATAACAGGTCATGTGATATGGAAATAAATGTAAGTCCTTTTTCAAAATTGTATGACATGTGCCAATTGACACACCCACTTGTTGTGATAATGCTCGTACGGAAATTCTTGGTGCATTATTTATAATTTCTCTTACATTATTAACTAGCTCTTCTGTACGCTTTTTCGCCTGACCTGCGCCTTCTTTCTGTTTAACACTCCCTGTTTCTCTGAAAACCATAACGGAATGTGTCACTGTGTGCCGAAAACTGTCATAATCAAAGATGACGTTAGGGAACTCATTTCTAAATTCTTCTAAACAATCTTGAAGAGAATACTGCCATTGTCCGTCAATCTTACGTCCGTTTCGAAAATAAGATTCTAGCATGAATGATTTGTGTTGTATAGTAAAAACCATGTTAAATCATTTTTAAATTACAAAGCAATTTTTGTCAACTATGCGTCTGTCTAATTGACAACTAATGCAAATTTAAATTATTAATAATCATACGTTTTTAAAGGAATGGCCTACTAGAGGCAAAGCTTATTTGAACGCTTTTTATATGTATCCATTACACATGTTGCCACACGATTTGTAATTTTTTCTTTGTATATAAACCCAATGTACAGATATTTTTTATTATATACTAGATTCATACGTTGCAAATAGGTAAACCGTACCCGTTCAATAAGGAGACCAGGTATAATAATTATCATCACAGAAGGTGGTGCAATAAAAGCATTAGAGCCGTTCAAAGGTATAGCAAACGCCAATTAAGTTGGCGCGAGGAGGGGTAAGTTCGCGCAGGATTAAAAGTAGTGGGGAGATTTGTAACGAGCCATCGAAAAAATTCATAATTGGAGTAGACTATGAAATTGGGTTGGCACTTTAACCACTTCCACATAATGACACATTACTTCATGCTTGACAGTTTCATTTGGTTTCATTGTAATAAAAGGTTTTGGCATTGAAATGATACTACAACAAAGAAGAAAACAAATAATTTATTTAATATCGAAATCATAATCAAAATTTACATATAGCTATAATGTAAGACTTTTTTAAGAATGAATTTGCGCGTACCATAAGATAAATTTGTTTGTTGGGTCACTACTGAAATGGATGTTTTTGGATTTTCATCAATAATATGCTGAAGTTTTTCGACATCCAGTTTCTCGACCGACGCTACCTGTCTCTCTGAATAACTTTACACAATTTGTCAAAACATTGTGAAAATCATTGTAGTCAAACACTAATTCAGGATGTTCTTCACTAAAATAAGCCATGCATTCCGTAATTGAATACTGCCACCACTCGCCATTTACTTTCACACCTGTACGGAAGTAACATTCGATAATTTTTGCTTTTTGTTCTATGTTGAATACCATTTTTTAAATAAATTTAATTTTCTTAAGAGTTTTGAAAAATTTGACACAAACTTATAGTTTTAATGTCAAAAAATAAATGTCATTATGTGGAAGTGACTAAAGTACCAACCCAATTTCACAGTCTACTCCAATTATGAATTTTTTCGATGGCTCGTTATTTGGTTTTACATCAAATTTCGGATAATTCTAACCTCTGAGCGTGTATCACTTTATGATCCCCTAGCAAAGACATTATGTTCCGTCAAACGACAATGATAAATGTATTCTGACAATTACTTGAGTAGTGGGGGTGGGCGTTTTTAAGAAGGGCTTCTGCCCACCCCCTCCTCGCGCTACAATTGGCGCTTGCTATATATTCTTATAATTTGAAATAAACTATAACTTAATATAGTGAGATGAGATGTGTTGAGGAATTATGTGTAGTTACTGTCGTGAGCAAAAAAAAAACGGGACAGTGTCAAAATCGTTATGTCAATTTCCTTTATTTTTTAGCGTTGTAATTTTAACATTTGATTAACTTTCAAACTGTACGTCAAATTATATATCATAGTTGATAATTCAAAATTGAAAATGCCGCATTTGAAAAATGGGAAATCATTAAGAAGTGTATCGGTTCAATTTAATATTGGTAAAAGTTCAGCCGCAAGAATATATAAAAAAAAATGGAGTGACGAGGATAATTTAAATCGGAAAATGATTTCCGCACTTAACAAAATTTCGAATACGCTGGAAGACGAAACATTAGTTACTAAGATTAGGCACGACCCTTTCAAAACATTAAAGAAAGCTGTAAGAACAACACAATTTCCTGTCTCATCTTCTAACACAATGGTTACAAGAGAATGAAATTTAAACTTGAGATATCCAGCCCTGCAGTCCTTATCTAAATCCCATTGAAAATGTATGGGGATTAATGAGATAGAGTTTCTACCCAGGAAGAATTTTGGGAGATTGTTCATAATGCTTGGCATCAAATTTCTACAAATTTTGTACAAAATATTGTCGCTTCAATGTCTACAAGATTAGATGCAGTTAATAATAACGGTGGAATGACGAAATACAAATTATTTTAATGTAATAATTATTTTAATTTAATAAATAATCTTTCTCTATCGTTTTTAGTAATTTTTATTTACATTTATTTTAAAAATGTTTAATAAATGTCAATAAGACACAAATTTTTGACAATTCCTGACTTACTATTATGAGTAAAGATAGCCACTTAAGTAGTCACAATTAAACCCACGCAGAAACAGTGTCCCGTTTTTTTTGCTCACGACAGTATGTCTGTCGGGATTCTTTATGGTAAATGTCAAACTCTAATTTATTGTTGATATTTTTAATAGGTAGTTAGATGATCCAAAAAATTAATGTGATTGGGATTTGTGTCTATGGTTGCTAGATTTTGTTAGAGTAAAATATTAAATTAAAATGCAATTACAAAATTGCCCTGTATATATTATAATTTATAGTACATAAAATAAGTCACTCATTTTCATTCTCATGTCTCTTGACCGTAAATATTGAAAATTTTGAGTTGGAGTTACTATGTTTTAATGTTAATTTGATTTAGCATCCGTAAAATTTTCAGTAAAGCAAACAAAATTAAAAATTGATTATACGTAAGAAAAACTATCACTTTTATATAAGTTCTTCGAGGATTTCTGTTATTAATGTTCAGAACATTTACAAAATTTGCCTTAATACTATAGTTCTTTAAATTTATTTGTAGAAATTATAGTTCTTTCTTTATTTGAATGTACATATTTTACCGTGTTTCTAAATATTAGAAAGGTTTGCCAAATTATCGTTTGCGTGTAATGGAAAATTCTCAAATAATGTCATAATATGGGACTTTGTATTGTTATGATAGTTATGGTCTTGAAGTAAACCCTACAATCCCTACATAAGAATTCTAAATTGTTATTCTACTAACACAAAGGTTTACCTAGCAGTAACGATGTTTCACCGTTAAATGGTAAATTGTTAACATTTAATATACTTACATTACGATATTACTAACATTTAGAAAAAAAATCCTAACAAAATTAATGTACTCTCGGGGGGCTTTGTTACATAACGTGTATGTCTATTTATCAATTTGTAGTTCATCCGTTTTACAACTTGAAGTTAGTATAGTTAGGTCATTTTTATTCTTAGGTTAATTTCAATAATTTCCAATTTTGCATTTTCGTCTTTTGTTTATTTATATAATAAAATATATAATAAGAAGGATGTGTGTTTACCAAATGGCTATAATAATATACATAATAAATTTCTATTGTATTGGAAGTTTTATTTTATTTTACCAAATTTTGAAGTCTATAATTGATATACACTATATAATTTGCTATTAAAGATTAATTAAATGAGTTGAGAGGAAAGCTTTTGTTTGTATTAAATAAGTTCGGGACAGCGCGCACGCAGTCCCGGCTAACAAAAATAACGCGCCCGAGTTACCCGCATTAGGGGTAATCGCAGGTGTCAGCCCGACCGTAGTGCAATGGAAGGGCCTCGTCCTGGGGAAACCGCCTTGTTGATCACGGTAATCCCTACGCCAGGTAAGTATGATTTCCAACGCTCTACATACAACTCTTATTCCAACATTATTAGAACGTGTATTTGAGAGTGAAATGTGGCGTCATCTATAGGATGCCGGCGTTATATTTCAAGAATAACCCGCGCAGTTTTCTATACTAAAATTATTGTTTCAACGCCGGCTATTTTCCTTGTCTAGCAGATGACTCTCCCACCATGACTGTTCACAATATTTACATTCAACGGTGTCATGTAACACGTAAACGAATTGTTCGGTATCGCTTCTCGGCCTATGGCTAAGATCAAAGTGTAGTATCTGTTCTTATCAGCTTAATATCTGATACGCCCCGCATGCGGGGCCAGTATATTAAACTGATTTTTGGAAATTGACGGGAGTCAGGGGCTTGCTCCGTTCCTGTCGCGGGTTGGCCCTGTATTGCAGTACCGCAGGGATCGGCCCACATTATCTAAATAAAACACAATTTTCTCATTCATTATTTATAATCTCTTAGGAAAATTATCTACAACTCAAAATAATGTTTAAGGTCAAAAGACATGAGAATTGTTAGCGCACGCAAAAGGAGTAACTTAATTTTATGTACTATATAAATTATAATATATATATACAGTGCAATTTTGTAATTGCATTTGAATTTAATATTTTACTCTAACAAAATCTAGCAACCATAGACACAAATCCCAATCACATTAATTTTTTGGATCATCTAACTACCTATTAAAAATATCAACAATAAATTAGAGTTTGACATTTACCATAAAGAATCCCTACAGACATAACTACACATAATTCCTCAACACATCCCATTCAGCACAAATTAGCAAGTTTAAATAGTTCCTTACATACTTATATTAATTAATTATCCACTATCCAAAGAAAATTATGAAAAAGAACTAAATTTAGTCAAACAAATGGCAATCACGAGATTTTAATATAAAAATTTATTATTAAATAACATTTAAATATACTCTAACAATTAATGTATACTAACTACCATTTCAGAATGTTAATTAATATATTTTTATTTCAAAAATATATATTAAGAGACGTTTTAAATTTGTAAAGATTTATATTTGGCGGTGCCGATTATTTTAATACAGATCTTGTTGGTGACGTTTAATTTTATGCAACATAAAACTAGTGGAAATTGGTGAAATATAGCCTCAAAATTCGATTTGAAAGTATAAATTTCAATACTTTGATTTCCTCACAAAAAGAACCACAGCGAAACGTAAGCTTTCCATTTTTGTATAGTTTGTAAATTAATAGAATTTCTTCTATGGCCAAGAAAGGTAAACGTGAAACCAGTCCTAACTGAAAACGTAGTTAGGATAAACCGACTGTTAATATTTACGTTTTTGGTGAATGCACAGTTAGAAATTCAATTTATGATATTTACAGAAATAGTATTATTCAATTAAACTTCTAGAAATATTTTCCTTTAACAATTGCAGAACAACATATTACTTTGTTCGTCGATAAAGAGAAATATTCACTGGATGCACCACTTCTTTGTGGAAAATATTACAAAAAAAAAATTGTTTCTATTTTAAGAAAGATGAGCATTAATGGAACCGCTGGAAACGAATAATGTTTTTGCAACAATATATGCATTTAAAAAATGGAAATAACTTTTGGTATGTTTTTCATGATGAAACGTGGGTCATTCTACCAAAATAGGAAGATGTTTTAAGTTAAACCAATTAGCCGTTTACTCTCTTTGAGTTTTATTGATAAATTTGCGCAACTGGTTTTGTATTTCTAAGTTATGACTGCACTTTATAAATTATTTTGTTTCAGTGACAATATTTGAGAAATTAAAAGCTAATATATAATATATTGTTTTAATTTTAATATCTTTTTAATTTAAAATTACCAAATTTTTATGATTTCAAGCCACATTATAAGTCCACTGTAGCAGATAATCCCAAATAATGTCTGCTTGGCAAGAGTACTTTAAGTACAACACCAAATATTTTCTGTGCTTAAGAGAAACTTGTGAGTGCGGGATAAAAACTTAGAAATGTAAAACATTTATACTCTGTTGTTTAGTTGAACATATGTACTGCTATATTATATCATGATAATTGATATTTACTGTAATAAAATATTCTCATTCTTTCCATTATTTATGCTAAAACATTGCTACTATTTATAAACTTTGCTCAATAACAAAGGTACTCATACATTTGTAAATGATTTCTTAAAATATATAGTGATAAATATACAATATAAACTTTAAGCGATTTAAGTTATAGGTAACCTAAATGGCATCTGTAAAGAATAAGATTTCTTTAAATTTTAACATATAAGCCGAATGGCAATAGTTTTCAAGATGTAGAAAAGAGATTTGTCAGCGTTGTCTGACGCACATGACTGATGTCTTATCCTTTAAAAGAAATATTGTATTCTGCATTAAATATTTAAGTATATTTAAATGTTATTTAATAATAAATTTTTATATTAAAATCTCGTGATTGCCATTTGTTTGACTAAATTTAGTTCTTTTTCATAATTTTCTTTGGATAGTGGATAATTAATTAATATAAGTATGTAAGGAACTATTTAAACTTGCTAATTTGTGCTGAATGGGATGTGTTGAGGAATTATGTGTAGTTATGTCTGTAGGGATTCTTTATGGTAAATGTCAAACTCTAATTTATTGTTGATATTTTTAATAGGTAGTTAGATGATCCAAAAAATTAATGTGATTGGGATTTGTGTCTATGGTTGCTAGATTTTGTTAGAGTAAAATATTAAATTCAAATGCAATTACAAAATTGCACTGTATATATATATTATAATTTATATAGTACATAAAATTAAGTTACTCCTTTTGCGTGCGCTAACAATTCTCATGTCTTTTGACCGTAAACATTATTTTGAGTTGTAGATAATTTTTCAAAGACATTATAAATAATTAATGGGAAAATTGTGTTTTATTTTGATAATGTGGGCCGATCCCTGCGGTACTGCAATACAGGGCCAACCCGCGACAGGAACGGAGCAAGCCCCTGACTCCCGTCAATTTCCAAAAATCAGTTTAATATACTGGCCCCGCATGCGGGGCGTATCAGATATTAAGCTGATAAGAACAGATACTACACTTTGATCTTAGCCATAGGCCGAGAAGCGATACCGAACAATTCGTTTACGTGTTACATGACACCGTTGAATGTAAATATTATGAACAGTCATGGTGGGAGAGTCATCTGCTAGACAAGGAAAATAGCCGGCGATGAAACAATAATTTTAGTATAGAAAACTGCGCGGGTTATTCTTGAAATATAACGCCGGCATCCTATAGATGACGCCACATTTCACTCTCAAATACACGTTCTAATAATGTTGGAATAAGAGTTGTATGTAGAACGTTGGAAATCATTCTCACTGCGATATTCACTCATACAACATCGCAGTTGAGAGCACCTACGTAGATTCAGCGTATATACGAACCCGGAAGAAATGGCCGGAGTAAGAAAAGACAACGTGCTTCACATAACCAACATGGCGCTGAGGCCAACATTTAAAAGAAGATGCACCGAACAACAGCTAATCGACGCCAAAACAATTATAGACGATACCACCGACGAAAGAGAAATTCAACGTCTGTTGCGCGAACAATCGCATATATATATGGTTGATCGCGAAGAACCATACGCAACTCTTACATTCCACACACATAACACAGAAGAAAACAATCCAACACCAACAATTACACTCACCGCAGAACACACAGAAGAAACAAAACCGACAACCGAAACAAAAAACACCGACGCGTTTACAATCCCGAAAAAAACATCAAAGAAACAAAAAACTGAACACGAAAATTCACCGCTACAAATAAAAAATTCGTACAGCCCACTTCAAAATACCATCGCTGATGAAAAAATGGAAGAAGATACTCCACAACCGTCAACTTCTAACAACAGCACTCCCAGGGTAAGTGACAAAACCTACATAACACACAAACACTGACACACGAAAACCACGAAAAATTGCACCAATAATAATAACGGACAAAGACAATTGGACATACATACGACAATTACTTAAGACAAACAACATTAACACTGAAGAAAGCAAACTTGTGAAACCTGGTATTCACATAGAACCAAAAACTGACAATGACTACCGTACACTGAAACAAATACTGGACAAAGAAAACATACAATACTACACATTCCAACTTAGAAGCGAAAAGACATTAAAGGTAGTTATGCGCGGCATTCCTACCTTTATTACTGACACCGAAATTACTGACGACTTGACTGACAAAGGATACCCGACACTGAAAATAAAGAGAATGAACGGCAAACACGGCATTCCCGCACCACTGGCACTAATCGAACTGACGAATCAGTATAAATCAATTCTCAACCTACGAGACTGCTGCGGACTTACAATTAAAATAGAACCCTTACACAAACGGACAGACATAATACAGTGTCATAAATGCCAGACCTTCGGACATCACCAACGGAACTGTAACGTGCATTACAAATGTATGAAATGCGGAGACGGACATTCGACTCACCTATGTACAAAGACCAAAACAACCCCACCAAAGTGTGCAAACTGCGGTGGTCCACACTTATCCATATCCATCAACTGTCCTAATAACCCAAACAATCCTGCAAACAAAACCACACCTCAACCTAAATACATACCAGCACCACTCCCAACAAGTAACCCATGGACACAACGACAAAACAAGACAAAACTTAACACAGTTGACGAATTAGCACTTGCCTTAGGCAACATGCTAATAACACTACACTCGACTAACGCAACAAACGAACAAATACAACACTTCGTTACACAGACACAGGCAATAATAACACTCTACAATAAAACACATTAAACACACACACAACTGACACGCAAACAAAAAATGTGATGATGACCAACGAAATTACACACGTGACTTAAACGCACAAAAAGCGACTGACACACAGACTTTACACACACAATACACACAGGACCGCGCAAAAAAAACACAACAACGGACGATTAAATCAGACTCAAACACTCACAACCCTGGGACATACATAACAACGGTGTGGAAATGGAGGTATCTTCGACCACGGAACAAAATTCAAGACACATGACCGTTGGAAATCATACTTACCTGGCGTAGGGATTACCGTGATCAACAAGGCGGTTTCCCCAGGACGAGGCCCTTCCATTGCACTACGGTCGGGCTGACACCTGCGATTACCCCTAATGCGGGTAACTCGGGCGCGTAATTTTTGTTAGCCGGGACTGCGTGCGCGCTGTCCCGAACTTATTTAATACAAACAAAAGCTTTCCTCTAACTCATTTAATTAATCTTTAATAACAAATTATATAGTGTATATCAATTATAGACTTCAAAATTTGGTAAAATAAAATAAATCTTCCAATACAATAGAAATTTATTATGTATATTATTATAGCCATTTGGTAACACACATTCTTCTTATTATATATTTTATTATATAAATAAACAAAAGACGAAAATGCAAAATTGGAAATTATTGAAATTAACGTAAGAATAAAAATGACCTAACTATACTAACTTCAAGTTGTAAAACGGATGAACTACAAATTGATAAATAGACATACACGTTATGTAACAAAGCCCCCCCGAGAGTACATTAATTTTGTTAGGATTTTTTTTCTAAATGTTAGTAATATCGTAATGTAAGTATATTAAATGTTAACAATTTACCATTTAACGGTGAAACATCGTTACTGCTAGGTAAACCTTTGTGTTAGTAGAATAACAATTTAGAATTCTTATGTAGGGATTGTAGGGTTTACTTCAAGACCATAACGATCATAACAATACAAAGTCCCATATTATGACATTATTTGAGAATTTTCCATTACACGCAAACGATAATGTGGCAAACCTTTCTAATATTTAGAAACACGGTAAAATATGTACATTCAAATAAAGAAAGAACTATAATTTCTACAAATAAATTTAAAGAACTATAGTATTAAGGCAAATTTTGTAAATGTTCTGAACATTAATAACAGAAATCCTCGAAGAACTTATAAAAACTTATATAAAAGTGATAGTTTTTCTTACGTCTAATCAATTTTTAATTTTGTTTGCTTTACTGAAAATTTTACGGATGCTAAATCAAATTAACATTAAAACATGGTAATTCCAACTCAAAATTTTAAATATTACGCTTTGAACATATATAAATAATTAATGAGAAAATTGTTTTATTTTGATCCCACATTATCAAAATAAAACACAATTTTCTCATCTCTTAACTACTAGCCCTGATACAATAGAAATATAATTACGTCGTCATAAAATTTTTATTCTACTTACAAAAATTAATATGGAGACTCTTCCGAAAAAGTGCTTATTCAAATTAAACATCAAAATATTGGGAATTTATATCAAAAAAATATCGGGACTTTATATAACTCTAAATAACAACTATAACACTTTCAAACAATCAAAACCCGAACTAATTAAATATATTTAAAAATATATCACGAAACAAGCAGCCTTCCGTTCGAAAGATATAATTCGTCTCCACGATACCTCGGGATCTCTACATCAAATTCCCTCGGATAACAAGTTTTTCTTCTTGTTAACCTTCGAAAATTTATCATATATGTTCAATATACAGTCCTTTCGCAAAATATTTTATTTTAAATCATTCAAATTTAAGTATATTTTTTTATAAAAAAATCCATAGCAATATGTAATATTTTTTAAGAAATATATTTCAAAGTTGAAAAAACATTGCAAATATTGGTAATTAGGTTGACTTGTAATTCTTTCACTATAGCATTAAATACAAATTAAATTATAGTGATTGTGCAGTTTAAGTTGTATTTCAAGTTAAAATGGTAAAAGTCTAATACATCATTTAAAAATTTAAATAAATCCTGTATATATGCCTTTTAAATATAGTTATCCCCCAACTGCTCAGATGACTGTAATCTATTCTTGAAATTTAGCATTATATGTCCTTTCTATTGTCATCTATGGCACTAGCAATAGAACAAAACCTTTGACCACATTAGCTGAAGAATTGCTAAATCTGAGCAAGAAAGCTGAGGTAAGTTATGAGAATATACAAACTATACTCAAAGAAGTAGGAGATGCGTACTTGAAAGCAATCACCAAAACAAATCGAATCATATTAAAATTTGAAATAGCTAAGCTATTCGTTCCAAAATCCTACTTTTGAATTCCAAGAAAAACCATAATGTTGTAATTGTTAATATTTTACATTGTATTATAATACCGAGATAAAATAAAATTACCATGTATATAAGATTAATGAGTATATATTTGTCTGTACATTTAAATGAGTGCCTATACATAGTAAAAGTAAATTATTTTCAATATATGCATTTCGTGCAGCTTGTCCTACTAGTAACACATTATTAATAGCAGCAGCATCTGCAAAGAAGTAAAGCATTAGTTACATTCATTGTTACCGCATACAGTGATTTTTTTTTCTTTACCTACAATGGACTTACCATTATTAACATCATTTTCTCTGTATTCAATTTCGTGACCTTGTATTGATATTCCAGCCAGGGTTGCCAGGTCTAGTGATTTTTCACTAGATCTAGCGATTTGAGTACTGCGTTAGTGATTTAGTGAAAAACTTCTGTATTTTAGTAAAATCTAGTTATTTTACGTATTTTTCGTTTTGTTGTTTATATGAAATCATATATTTATCAAAATAGATTGCGTTATTTATTATTATTAAATATTATAGATCCTACGTAAAGTGACATCTATACCTATCTATAGTCGAAACAATTTCTCGCAATAAATAATTGATATAATACATAATCTCATTACGGGAAGTACCGTTCAAATTATTTTTAAATTTGTAAATTTTGAAATAATACGATGAAGGGTAAGTACCTATTTAAAATGGGAAAGTATAAAAGCTCTTGGCCGGGGGAATTTTGCATTAAAACATATTAGATATTTATGGTAGAATCTTATTCACGCGCGCCCAATCGCACTGAATTCTTTAAATAAACTAATTTTCGGATTATTACCATGTAAGTATTTACTGCAAATAAAACCGTTTACATATTTTTATTAGTTTTCCTAAATCTGTTTTAATTTCTAGCAGTTATTATGTCGACCACAGATCAACCATCTACTTCAAAAAAAAAGAAAATTTATCAACAAAAATGCAAAACTGATTGGGAGAAACACAATGATTACCAACATTGGATAGAAGCTAGTTCAAAAGGAGAAGAGTTTTACAGATGTAAAATATGCGGTAATGACTATCTTGGAAGGATAGCTGCAATACGTAAGCACCAGAACACAATATATCTATAAATTCAGTTGATAATCTGGTACAACTAATTAGGTCTATAAATAATGAAAGTGATGTTATAAAAAATATTTCCTGTAATCGTACAAAATGCACAGCTATTATAAATAACGTAATTGGTCAATCAAGTTTTGAAACTCTAATAGAAACTTTAAAGTGCAGCAAATTTTCTTTATTAATTGATGAGTCTACCGATCATACCGGAATTAAAAACTTAGCATTAGTTGTGCGATTAAATCAAAATTTTAGTATAAATGACAAATTTCTTACTTTATTACCAATCTATGATGCAACTGCAGTAAATATACATAATGTTATTGTTCAATTTTTTAATAAACATAATGTTCCATATAAAAATAATATGGTAGGATTTGCAGCTGATGGGGCAAATTCAATGATGGGCATTAAGCATTCCGTCAAAACTTTACTAAAAAATGAAATACCACATCTTTTTACTGTAAAATGTCTATCACTCAATAGCACTCCTAGCTTCCCATGCTTGTGAAAAATTACCTTCTACAACGGAAAAACTGGTGCGAGAAGTATACACTTATATGCAATATAGTTTTAAACGACAAACACAATACAAAGAATTTCAGCAGTTTCTTGATATTAAACCCCATAAGCTACTGCAACCTAGCCAAACACGCTGGCTCTCTTTAATTTCTGTTGTTAAAAGAGTGTTGGAGCAGTATGAAGCTCTTAAATTATATTTCCAAATTGAATCTTTCAATCAAATCAATGCATCTGAATCCATTCACAATAATTTACAAAATCCTATGAATAAATATTATTTAGAGTTTTTGGAATATGTTTTACCTGTATTTACTGATTTAAATAAGGAATTTCAATCAGAATCTCCTAAATTTTATGCAATATATGACAGAATGTTAGCAGTATACAAGAATTCTTAATTATGGATCTTCATCAAGTAAATGCCGAATCAATTCAATTAGCAGTATACAAGACTATTCTAAGTTGTTATATAAATAATACATATTTGAGTAAAACTGATGTAACTATTTTGCAATATAGAAACCCAGAACATTATGTTTTACTAAATGAAGTATATTGTGGGCCGAAGGCAGCTATATTATTTCAAGAAAATACTCTTTCAGATGGTGATAAACATAACTTTCAATTAACATGCTTAGGTTTTTATGTTGAAGCTGCTCATCAATTATATAAACGCTTTCCATTTAATGCAGAAGATGTAAAGACACTTAAGTTCTTTAAATTTTTGGCCCAAAACTTATTAAAACTACAAGTTCATTAGGTCCAGCAGCAAATCTTCATAGGAAAGATATTGATCTTCTTTCATTGGATAGAGAGTGGCGATTATTGCAAAACAGTGACTTCAATGAGGATGCAGCCGCTTATATTTCTTTTTGGAAAAATATCTGTAATCAAATTAGATGTGACAATACTGCTGTTTATCCAGAACTATCAAAATTTGTCAATTTAGTTTTAACATTACCTCACAGTAGTGCTTCGGTAGAAAGAATATTCAGTGCAGTATCTCTCAACAAAAGTAAAATCAGAAATCGGTTATCTGCTACTACCTTAACTGGAATTCTACACTCTAAGAGATTAATAAATAGTGATAATAAATCATGTTTTGATTACAAAATTCCTGTAACTGTAACAAATAAACATAACAATATGTATTCATCAGAGTCAAAATATATTATTTAATGCAATTTATATAAGCTCTAATTTGTAATTTACTATAATTACCTTTTATTTTCTTGTAAATTTTACTTAAGTTTAAAACAGCTTGTACAGTGTTATTGTAAAATAGGTACGACTTTATGCAATATTATACCAATAAATATATATAATATATAAATATATATCAAGAAATTCTTGTGTTTCTTTTATTATTTACATACCTACCTACAGCTTTACATTTTTTTTTTATTGCAATAGCTCTTCTTTCTTTATTAACGAAAACTATACATTATATATATACTGTCGTGAGCAAAAAAACCGGACAGTGTCAAAATCGTTATGTCAATTTCCTTTATTTTTTAGCGTTGTAATTTTAACATTTGATTAACTTTCAAACTCTAACGTCAAATTATATATCATAGTTGATAATTCAAAATTGAAAATGCCGCATCTTTCGAAAACTGATAAAGCTAGACTTGTTACTAGTTTGAAAAATGGGAAATCATTAAGAAGTGTATCGGTTCAATTTAATATTGGTAAAAGTTCAGCCGCAAGTATATATCAAAAAAATGGAGGGAAGAGGATAATTTAAATCGGAAAATGATTTCCGCACGTAACAAAATTTCTAATACGCAGGAAGACGAAACATTAGTTACTGAGATTAGGCACAACCCTTTCAAAACATTAAAGGAAGTTATAAGAACAACATCATCTTGTAACACAATGGTTACAAGAATGAAATTTAAACTTGAGATATCCCGCCCTACAGTCCTTATCTAAATCCCATTGAAAATGTATGGGGATTAATGAGATAGAGTTTCTACCCAGGAAGAATTTTGGGAGATTGTTCATAATGCTTGGCATCAAATTTTGTACAAAATATTGTCGCTTCAATGTCTACAAGATTAGGTGCAGTTAATAATAACGGTGGAATGACGAAATACTAATTATTTTAATGTAATAATTATTTTAATTTAATAAATAATCTTTCTCTATCGTTTTTAGTAATTTTTATTTACATTTATTTTAAAAATGTTTAATAAATGTCAATAAGACCCAAATTTTTGACAATTCCTGACTTACTATTATGAGTAAAGATAGCCACATAGCCACTTAAGTAGTCACAATTTAAACCCACGCAGAAACATGTCCCGTTTTCTAGCTCACGACAGTACTACCGGTAAATGGTTTCATTTATAATTGTGGAAACAATCTAGTGAAATCTAGTGATTTTTTAAGTTCTCATCTAGTGAAAACAATTATTTTCACCTGGCAACACTGCTGGGTGGGTCTGTTCTATGTGGTTCTAGTTGGTTCTAGTTTGTGATTACTTCATTCTAGACGCCATGACAGTTGCACTTGGAGAAATGAAGTTTTCATTGAATAATTGTTGTAATTTTCAATGTTGAGTATTCAATCATATTCATATTATATTCTTTAATATAACCAATCTTTAGAATTAGAAATGTCTGAAAAAATTATTAAATTTGATGGGAATAATGAAATATCTTTGGAAAATTCAAGTGATATAAAAGAAGAATTCGAGGATGTATATTATCCAGATAATAAAGTATGCATTTCTGAAACTACTATCAAAGATATTAATATAAGCAATAGTGAATTAAATAGGTATATTAGGAATGACAAAATATGGAAATATGAAATACTTTCTGTAGATCATATCAAAACAGACTTACTTTCATCTGAAGCCAATGATACCATAGGCAACAATATTAAAATAGAAGATATTAGTCCTGCAGATACAGCAGATATACAAATAGAATTCTGTAGTGAACTGCTATGTAAGTACATTTGTTCTTATCATAATGATAATTATATTCCGACCACATTACATGTACAAAAATTGTTTTATTTAATGTATACATATTCAATTTCTTCTTTCTAATTATTCATATTTTACATGAAAATTAAATTTGAATATATCTTTATTATGAATATGGTAAATGCATTATCATATATGCACAAATAAAATAGAATTGGTTTTAAAACATTTTTTATATTTGATTTTCCAAACAAAATGTAAGGGAGAATTTAGTTGACCAGGAATATTTGTGTGGTTTAATAATCCAACACCCTATTTCTTATACAAAATAGATTAACCATAAACTTATTTAAACATATATTTTAAAGAACCTCCAATTCTTTTTTTATAATTTTTAAGTGTAAGTTTGAAATACGTTTTTTTATTTTGTAAGTTGTTTGAATGAATTTGTTTAACAGATTGTAACCATTGCCACGAAGTCTACCAGGATTATTGCACCAAATGCAGAGTGCTTGTGCATATTTTGAACAAACGACCGTCTCATAATACATATAACAGGGTAAAAGAATTACCAAAATATATGTTAGAATCTAGAGAGTCAATTGGACATTTGGGAATATTCTCTTTAAAAGTTATACCTGAAAATGTAAGATTTGGTCCATTCACTGGACTTAATTCAAGAGGACTGTGTTTGAAAATAAAAGGGGGAAAGTTTATTGTTAGTGATAATAAATTGGAGCTTCTGAATTGGATGCAGTACATCAATCCAGCTAGAAATATTTACGAACAAAATTTATTACCTTTTCAATATGAAGGCAAAGTATATTATTGTAGCACTCGCAGAATACAGGTGGGCGAAGAACTACTGGTGTACTTTGGTGAAAAATATGAAGATAATCTGATTGAAAATGTGGAAATGGATTTTGTTCCCATAACAAAAGAGGATATTGAAAATGTATTTGCCTGCACTTTCTGTTGCCTGGGATTCAGTTCAAAGGAATGTTTAGGTGAACACAAAGCTGTGTTTCATAGTGAAACTAAGGAACTGGTTTTTGTTGAAGGTAGGAAGAATTACTTTAATTTTAGACATTACTAGTTTTTGTATTAACATGATTCTTTAGTTTCCACATTATCATCATGTAATAACACCAGGATGCATATTAGTTTGTTCTTTAGTAATTCAAATAGGGTTATAGTAATTGTAACTTTCCAGCTGATCATCAAGGTAAATGCTGCCTGGGTAATAATACAACTTAAGTACATATAATGAGTAAACTTTATTAAATATTATGTTTGGCAGTATATGATTGAAACTGATTTATCTTGGTGTTATTAGGAATGAAATAAGGTGACACCCACTTGCACTGAACAACTGTTCCACTCTCAGGAGTATCTACCTCTTCCCAAGCTTCATTTTCCTTGAACGATTCCAGTTCTTCCACCATTGCCAATTTCCATTCTTCTTTATCAACTCTTGACAAAGCATCTGCAACATTAACCGGATCACTGCTCAAATCTGTATTTTCAGCGCACATGTAAGTTACATAATCATCAAACTTCTTGGGTTTGGGTTCCCTTTCAGATCTTCTTACTGTTGTTAAAGTTTCTTCATCTTGACAAGGGTTTTCACTGTCATTTATTTCCATGACTTCTTCACATTTCACTTTGTCCTTTTCACCCACAGAAACTGTATTTTCTTCAGTGTTTAACATAATTCCAACTTCACGTTCAAAGTTTTCCATTATAATAACATCTCTGCTTATGATTACAGAATTACTATTTGGATCATATAGTCGGTAGCCCTTTGTATTTTCACTGTAGCCTACAAGAATTTTCTTCTCAGCCTTCCTGTCCCATATCATCCTTTTCTCTTTAGGAACATGGACCATTACAGTACTACCAAAAATTCTTACATGGCTCACATTTGGTTTCTTACCTGTCCACAATTCAAATGGTGTTCTATTGTGCAAACCTGTAGCTATAGATCTATTTCTTAAGTATATAGATGTATTTACTGCTTCTGCCCAAAACGTTTTGCTAATTTCCCATCGAACAATAAGCATCTTGGCTTTTCAACAATAGTACGATTTAATCTTTCTACAGTACCATTCTGTTCTGGAGTATAAGAGTTTGTTTTCTGATGAATGATTCCATTTTTCTCGAGAAAATTTTTAAATTCATTCCCTCAGAATTCACCTCCATTATCAGTTCTTAGAATCCTTATCTTATTTCCTTTTTGATTTTCAACAATAACTTTAAATTCTTTAAAATATTCAAACACTTCATCTTTTGTTTTTAAGAAGTAAACGAAAGCCATTCGACTGAAATCATCTTCAAAAATAAGTAAATATCTTGATCCTCCAATTGAACGAACTTCCATTGGACCACATACGTCTGCGTGTGTAATTTCTAATACTCTTATCAGTTTTTGTGCCTTTGTTTGGAAATTGTAACCTCATTTGTTTTCCTTCACAGCATGTTACACAGTTTAATTTCTCATTTTTTGCTTCACCTGGATAAGAAAGACCTTCTGCAATACCACTTTTCATTTTGTTCAAATCTTTGCAGTTTATATGTGTAAACCTACGATGCCACACATCACCCGAAACCAATGTTGACAACATGCATTTCTCTGTCATGTGTGTATTTAATCGATAAACACCATCAACTAGACTTGCTGTAGCAACTAATTTATTACACTGATTATAAATCTAACAACAATTATCTCCAAATTCCACACTGTTACCATTTTTGATTAATTGACTGACAGATAACAAATTTGTTGACAATCCCAGAGCACATTCTTAACTGTTATATTGTGTGTTTGATTATTGACAGTTGTTTTGATATCAACATCCCCTGAACATGATATTGGTATTTTACTTTTGTTTGCTACTATTATCTCTTGAACAGTACTTTCCGTTGATATATTTTTAATCCAACTTTCATTTGCAATTAAGTGAATACTTGCACCTGAGTCCACATACCAGTTTTCTTTGCTAAAATTTCCGTTGAAAAATACTGCACTAAAAACTTTAGTTGTGTTTTGTTTGTCATTTTTCTTATCAATTAATATTATCGGACATTTGCTTTTAAAGTGTCCCATCTGTTTACATCTGTAACATTTGACATTTCGTGTATTTGTATTTGACCTAGATGTAGAAGCATGACCTACATTACCAACATTATATTTGCTTTGGTTTGCCGTAGCTTTTCCTATAAATGCACTTCCTGTTTTACCGGCATGATCTTCCATATCTAATAACTTTGTTTTAATGGAATCTGTACCTACTTTAATTCCAGAATGTTCTATAGCCATTACCATCGGTGTAAATTTTTCCGGTAATCCCGCTAATAATAGAGATCCAATCCATTCATCATTAACATTAAAGCCTGTATCCCTCAATTTCAAACCTGTTTCAACTATTTGATTTACATACGTTCCCATTGAATCGCAGTTTTCTAATCGAATTGAAATTAGATTTCTTAGTAAACTTATTCTTCTTGTAAATCCTGAATTATCGAATAGCGATTTTAACTTATCCCACAATTCTTTACATGTTTTCGCATCCCTTACGTGTACATAAAGTGATGTATCAATCGTTAGAATCAGCTTCGCTTTAGCCTTGGCATCCTGCACGGCTTCGCTTTTGATGCAATCAGACAAACCTTCGAGAATTAAGAAGTTCTCTACCGCGAATGACCAGTCGTCATAGTTCTCGCGTCCTTTTAGTTTCGGGACATTAGCGATCTAATTTGCAGCCATTCTTGTGCAACTTAACACTAACTTTTAACAATACCGCGTATCTGGGCACATAACCTGTTAAAATAAGGTACACACAGTGTAAGTTTTAAACACAGACTAACTTTATTGAGTATAGCGATACATACAAATAATGGTAGATGGCGCTACATATTTTAATATGTCCCAATAATTTGGACATATATACCAAACACCTCAAATATTCTGAAGCATATAGGAATGAAAGTAGCCCAAAATTCATATTTTATATAATGAAAACTAGTATAAAAAAAAAATGATACAAATTTGTCGTATTAAGCAACATTAACAAATAAACATATGTTTTTTGTGTACAATACTACTTCTACTACAATTAAGGATATTATATGGAAATATATTGTAATGTAAGTCATGAAATTACGTCACCCGCCTACGCATTCGAGAGACGTACGGGAAGCCTCCGGCAAAACACCGGAAGAATCTAGAAGACATCACCTACCGTTCGGAAGGGAGACCAGGCATTCAACGAGTAATCGCCGTCGTGTGATAATATATAAATGTAAAAAAATATTCACATATAAATACATATTGTAAAATAAATCCTCTTATTATTAGTTTTTATACAGAGAGAGCCACAAAGACTGTGAAATAGTTGGTCAAACTGATTTTGTTTATAAGGTTTTTTGTTTATCAGCAAATTTCAGTAGTGATGCAGCGGCGTAGACGTGGTCATACGGTAATTTTAAAATAAATATATTCTAACGTTAAATCCACAAAATGATTACTAGTGCTAACAGATTAATCTGTACTAAAATAGAGAATAACTAAATAAAATAACACTACAGTATATTATTAAACATCATATATTATAAATAAATTTACAAATATACAAAAAGAAAACGTATGTACATCTCAATATTCTTACAACTGTTATAAATACTATCTGCGACATTTTATACACAAATGCATTTGGCACTTCGTATTATTCTATAAATGTTGCATATTATAAAAAAAAACATCAACACATATATGCTTACATAAACTGTTCAAAATGATGTCCATTATGTTCAATACATAAATTAACTCGTCGCTTTATATTATTACTGACATTCTGCAAAATTTCCACATGATTATTTAAATATTCAACTTCATTCTGTATAGCAGCTTGTAATTCTTCTAACGTATGAAGTCGGTTACGATATATTTTGTTTTTTAAATGAGCAAATAAAAATGAATCGCAACTTGTAAGATCTGGTGACCTTGCAGGCCGCAATCCTCGGCTAATAATTCATCCTGGGAAAAAATTCTCTAAGTATGCTATTATGTCTCTAGCAGTATGTGCAGTTGCTCCATCCTGTTGGAAATAACCTGTTCTCAATTCATCTCCGTTTAGTTGATCTAAAAATATATCTAGTATTTGGTTTCTATAACGTTCAGCATTTATCGTCTCATTAAAAAATATGGGTCCGATAATACGAGCTCTTGAAATTGCAATCCAGGCACCAGTCTTAACAGGATGCATTTTTGTCTCCCTTAGTACATGAGGATTTTCTGATGCCCATACACGATAGTTCTGGCTATTGATGCAACCATTTAAATGAAACCAACCTACATCTGTAAAAAACAGTTTATTCAAAATCTCATCGTTGTTCAGATGCTCTAAGAAATAATGGCAGTAATGAAGCCTGGCATTATAATCTTGTGGGTGTAATTCATGCACCAGAGATTTTTTATAGGGTTTTATGTGTAGTTCTTTTTTCAATATTCTTCGACAACTGCCATATGAGATACCTGCAAAATATGTATTATATTGTATATTTCAAATAACTGTATATATGTATACATACCAGCTTGCTGAGATAATTGACGTATAGGTTTTTGTGGACTTCGAAGGATATGCTCCTGAACATTTTCAACAACCTCTGGCATTATGATTTTTGGTCTTCCAGAAGATTTACCTTTACAGACACTACCGGTTTCTAAGAATCGGTCAATTACACGTTCTAGATGTTGAGATGCTTGAAAGGTAATTTCATGTTCGTTATAAGTAATGCTAAATTGATTATAACACGGTTCCCCAGAATACTCCCAAGAACCGTCTTCGTTTTGAATGCCAGTTCGAAAATATGCCATTACTATAAACGTGTCCTCTTCTATAGTAAACACCATGATAATTAGTACTAAAAGGTATTTTTCTTTTGAATATAGACAAATTTTGAATAAAACGTGATAAAACAAAGAGAACAAAAACCAGAAAAATACTACGCCATTGATCGCATGAAAACACTGTTATTTGACATTCAAAATGATTTGCTGCCAATCGCAAACTCAAAAATGTTCTAAAAAAGTACTGCCAACTCACATATTCTTTTTGGCTCTCACTGTATATTATTTGGTGCGTTTTGTTGTTAATATAGTGTGTATTTAAATGACCGTTAGTTGTATTTAAAATAGCCTAGAAAGATAAATTCTTTACAGTGGTGTCAGTGTGGAATTAATAAATAACGGACTAAGTGGACAATTGAGTGTTAATTAAATATTCACTTAAATAAATATACAGCGCGGAAACACGTTTATTTTAAATATCGCCATGGCAAATAAAGTAAAACTCACTGAATTAAAAGTGGCCGACTTGAAACGAGAATTAGATGAGAGGGGTGAGGATACATCCGGTAAAAAGGCAATACTCCAACAACGACTTCGAGATGTATTGTCAAAAGAAGGCGAGGATCCAGAGAATTATTTCTTCAAAGTTCCAGGTGGAGATCCTCACGTGAATTCAGTGTTAATGAAAATGGAACAGCGCGACTATTAGAAACCCAAATGCAACAAATTGAGCAGAAGGATCTGAGCGGTGTAAAAGCTTTGGAACAACGAATAATAGATTCACAAATACAAATGGAAAAAAATATGGAACAACGAATGCCAAGCGTCATCTGAGTTGTTAAAAGGAACTGATAAGTGCACTTGTTTTGAGCTATCCACTGCCATCTGGAAGGTTTGTTTTGGATACAAATAGATGCTAGTAACATCGGGATGGGTGGTGAGCTCTCTCAAATCCAAGACTCACAAGAGAAGGTCATTGGATACTTCAGCAAGGCCCTATCCAAACCAGAGAGGAACTACTGGGTAACCAGACGAGAACTGCTGGCAGTAGTTAAAACTATTGAGCACTTTTATAAGTATCTGCATGGGCAGAAGTTCCTGATACCAACTGATCATGCCACTTTGAAGTGGCTCTTGCAATTTAAGAATCCTGAGGGTCAAGTAGCTGGATGGATTGAGAGGCTACAGGAGTATGACTGATACATGTTAGTTTATCTTTTCAAGGTAAATGCAGTTTGGGTGATAATAAAACTACATATAATGTGCAATCTTTATTAAATATTATGCTTGATATTTTACAACAAATTTGAGATTGAAACTGATTTATCTTGGTGTTATTTGGAATGAAGTAACGTGACGATTTTTGAGCATTTCAGACCTACATTCCATGATTTGTTTGTTTAGCAAATGTTTTACTTTCTCTAGCTTTACTCTTCATTCCCCTTCCACTGTGGTCTTTCTTTGTACTTTTTTCAGGGGTTCCCCTAATAATAATACAATTTTGTTGCAGTTCTTAATTTATCAAGCTAAGCAAGATGATCTACCTGTCTGGCCTATATGTAGGTATTGCGCTAAATGTTATATAGGCCAGACGGGTAGATCCTTTACTAAAAGAATCAAAAAACGAACGAAGTTATATTAATAACAAGAATGACTCACATTATGCAATACATCTGAGAGAAGAAGTCCATAATTTTAATTATAACTTTAAAATTTTACACACAGAAAATAAATCGCAAAAATTAAATTTACTTGAAATTATGGAAATTTTGAAATATAAAAATACAGACCTTTTACTCAATAATAATATAGATGTCGGCCATTCTCCTTTATTAGGCCTATTTTACAACTGATTCTTTTATTTATTTTGGGTTTCCCGTTTTTTATGTTTTGTACTCGGTAAACTTTGGTCCCTTTGTGTTATAAAGTTTACATCTTGAATAGAAAGTGCCTATTATTGAACCATCCTTCAGAGTATAATTATTTTTTACATTTTAATAATTCATTTAAGTTTAAATTTATCAACATCCTTTAGGTTTAGTTTGCAATCCACCTCCATCCGAGGAAGACACTGTTTGTCGAAACAATTGTAATCGGATTTAACCTCAATGTGGAAATTGAGTAATATTGCTTTTTCATTTTTATTTCATTAATTATGAATTTCCATCAAGTAAAGGCTACTTCGATTCAATTTTTCAATTTCAATTTCATCTATTTCCTCCAGATGGCAGTCTTTGGGGCTCTGTAGTTCTTCGAAGGCGTCCTCTACCTTTTAGTCTTTGTATTCGACTTTCTTGAAACTACGCCCGATAACAATACGAGAACAATACCCTCTATAAATTTCTATTCACCCCGATGATAATTTCGCGGAAAGAAAATCTCGCGTCTTGTAATCCAACAATCCGCCGTCTATTAAACTCATTAAGATGGCCAAAATTGTCATTTCTTCGCACTTTTAACGTAGTAAACAGTTGAAAAAATGTTTTAAACAAAAATTTAAACAGTGAAGGACACTATTGAATAGTTAATTTTTTATTCGACACATAGAAGTATTTAATTCGTAGACTAGACCGATGGTCGTATTGGTGGAGTGCGTATTTTGCTATTCTATGGATGCGTTTTAAATCCTTAAACATTGAAGTTGTTTGTTCGACGTCAACTTATTTCTTGCTAATCAAAATTAATACTTGGCAATGTCAGTAATCTAACACACTTGATAAGTAAAATTAATTTTATTATATTTTCAAACCTTTTTCAAGTTACTTTCGTAATCCTGTTTTTAAACTGGAGATTTTCAGGGGTTAAGAACCAACGCTGATTTTTATTATTTTTGTATCTTACTATTTTCTAGTGGTAGAATAATGTGTTTAATTTTAGAACTTGCCCAGTGCTCATTTTGCAAAATATATTTGGAGGCGAAGGAATATATCGAGTACCACATGGATTACTGTCGTGAGACAAATGCCAGGTAAGATTAGTTTTTTTAAGTTTTTACTATACGTTTATTAAAAAGGCAATGAAAACACTTCTAAAGATTTATTTCCACTGAAAAGCACACAAACATATTACTGTGAAATTTCCTTTTTGGTAGAAATAAAATAAAATTTAATGATGTATTCATTAGTCAAACGTAGCATGAATAGCATAAACAAATTAAAATTAAATCAATAGAGGTTGTGTCTTTTAACCCTTAACTAGGCGCGCCGGCTTTTTTTACGTAAGTAGTCGCAAGGAGCACTTTGTGCACCTAACTTTTAAAGTGCTGTAAAACTATTAAAAATGTAAAAGTAATATAATTTGTATTTGTGTTTATTTAGTATATGTCTAAAATATATAAATTGTGTGTAATACATACACAAAAAAAACATAATAGGAAATATGTATATGTATTTTAAAATATAGGATACAGAAATAAGAAAAAGAAATCTAATTTCTTACAAACTATGAAACAAAGTAAAAAGAAAATAAATACACTGAAAAGAATAAAAACATTAAAAAGAAGTCAAATTTCCAGAAATACAACAAAAATTTATTTCAAAAACTAAGAACTATTCTAATCTTCATCGATTTCTTGTGAGCAATTTTCGCAAGTATACTTGATGAGAATATGTTTCTTACACGCAAATTTTCTACAAGTGCTACATGTTATTGTCGTGTTTATTCTTTTTGCTTTCGGACAAAAACAACAACGACCTCTACTTTTTTCTTCTGGGATAACTTCTTGGACTTCTTCTATGACCTTATATTTTGACAGAATGGATTTTATGTTCGTTGGCAGCGCCATAATTGTGGCTCGTTCCCTTAGATGTAATTTCATCAAATTCAACGACAAAGATTTCAAAAAGACTCTCCTTGTTTGTAGTGAATCAGGATGAGAGGCATTATAAATAATTTGAGTATTGATTCCTGCTATATTTAGCAGTGAAAAAAATATAGCTAACGGCCACCTTCTAGTTCTCCTTGAAACAGAATATGAGTTACACAATTGATCGACTGTATCAATTCCTCCTTTTGTTGAGTTGTAAAAATGTATTGTTTCCGGTTTATTTGATTCTTGGTCTATGGAAAAGTCGCTATGCATTGTGGAAATTAGTATAACTCCTTTATTCTTTTTCGTGGCATGGGATACCATTGTAATATCTTTTTGAAATCCAAACATCGAGCTTTTGACGGCCTTATTTTTATTTGGTAAAAATTCCGGGGAATTTCCCTTTTGTTTTTTTTTAAGTGTCTACCAGTGTGATGTTGACCTTCAAAAGAGTTTCAGCAAGTGGTATACTAGTGTCCCAATTATCGCATGGCAAGTTGCGATTTTTTCCTTTGACTGGTTCTAATAATCTATGCATGATATCTGCTGGTGTATTTTGCTTTGCATAAGGTCCATTTGGTTGTTTGCCGCAGTAAACTTCCAGATTTTGGGTATAAAATGTTTTTGAATCACACATTGCAAAAATCTTAATACCATATTTTGCCGGTTTATTCGGTATATATTGTATAAAGCTACAACGGCCTCGAAATGGTTCTAATTTCTCGTCGATGGTTATAAATTCCCCAACCGAATAGTTCTTTTTGCAGTTAGCTACAAAAGTATCTAAAATAGACCGTATTGGTGCTAATTTATCTACTTTTCGTCTGTCAGATCTTGTTTCCTTGTCATCGAATCTAATGCTACCCAAGAGAAATAAAAATCTTTTGTAACTCATACAGCCGCGAAAAATTTCGATGCCAGTTCCATCGTCTGTCCATAACTCTTTAAAGTTAGTATGATTTGCCTTTTTAACCCCAGAGAGATAAAGTAAGCCCAAAAATGCCAGTAGTTCAGCTCTTGTCACTGTCTTGGCGTCTCTTTCTCTTTCATATTTGGGAGTTTGGTGATTTCTAATGTATAGGTTAGTATACATTAGAATTTCATCAATCATTTGCATATCTATAAATTTATTAAAGGCTGTACATTCATCAGGGATATCTCTTGCAAGGTGTGTTGGCACAGGTAGATTGATGATGTTTCGAGTTGCAGTTTTACTAAACTTAGAAATAATTGGATTGAATAATTGAATTGATTCGGCATTTACTTGATGAAGATCCATAATTAAGAATAGAAATAAAACTACGGTTTTAATCTTCGCTTTTAATAATTTGTTTGTAATAGTTTGTAACGTACCGTTTAGATGTAAACACCTGAGGAAGCCACTGTGTTGGCGAAACAATTGTCGTTTTACGAGTAATTATTAAAAGTGAAGATTAAAACCGTAGTTTTATTTCTATTCTTAAATAATTGGATTTTTATACCATTTAGTTTGTTTATCTCTTCCAACAAAAAAGTCTTGGTCCTCCATACTTTCGTAGTTATGTTCTACCTCACTTTGTTCTGAATCACTATCAAGTTCACTCTCATGAATTATTTCTTCTTCAGACTCCTCAGATTCAGCACAATAGGTGTCACTCTCCCTTTCAGAAGGAATATCCATGTCATCGTCGTCATTTTCCAAATAGTAAGCAAGTTCTGAATCTGTCAATTTCTTTGGATTTTGTGGCACCCTGAAAGTAACAGTTATTGATTATTATAACTATAAAACAACCTTTATAAATAAAATCAAATCGTTAAAAATGTGTAATATTATCTATAAAACACGTTGATAACAAATAATTGACTAATAATCGAAAAAAGAAATTACTTACATAAGTGGTCGCGCCGGGGCACGTTGTGCACCGCTGGAACATGCTTTTGTATTTACGTCCATATCTCACAACACACTGATTCCAACTAACCATAAACGCTAGTACAGAATGACGACACCCTACCCGTAGGTTACGTAGGCGGATGCGGCTCCTCCTATCTATATAAGCGAGTAAATTCCTGTTTTACTGAGAACGGAGCATGTAGTGTCCCCTTGCGAGTACTTAAGGGTTAAAATGCACTTAGGAGTTAAATCGGGGGAGCGAGCTGGCCATTCAATACAGCCTCTACGTCCTATCCAATGTCCTGGAAAAATATTGTCCAAATACTTCCTAACTTCTAAACTGTAATATGGTCCACCTCCATCTTGTTGGAAGTATAATTTCTCCTCGTCTATTTCATTCAAGTATTCTTCTGGACACTGTAGGATAAGAGTATGGATTAGCTCTTCCAAAAACTGTAGGCACTTAGGTCCAGTTAAATTTTCCTGGATGAATATTAGGCCAATTACTTGGGTATTAAGAATTCCTGTCCATACATTAATTTTTGGGGGATATTGTGTGCGACCTGATCCCAGTCGAGGTTATCGTTGAGAGTATCATATTTTAAAGTAATCAAGAGATATCTCATACTATTTTGTGCTCTCTTTCCAATCCTGTGAAATAGAGTGCTATCACTTGAAAAACAAAAGATGATCTAATGATTTTTTTTTTTATTGAAGAGTCTATATTATTGAATATTTAGCTAGCTTATTAAATCCTGAATACACTATAATTTATTTTCTTGGGCAATGAATATCGATATAATAACAAAAAAATTAAAAAGTTTGCTTTGGAAATGTGACCGAGTAAAAGACAAAACATTATTTAAATGTCAGTTCATATACCAATTGATGAGGTGGCGCACTTTAGCAATTAATGAATCATTATGTGCATGTTTGTAAACAAGCTTTTAAATGTAAATTGGAGTGCAATGTATACTATTGACATTTACGTTTAGTAAAAGGGTAATGAAAACACTTCTAAAGATTTATTTCCACTGGAAAACACACAAACATATTACTGTGAAATTTCCTTTTTGGTAGAAATTAAATAAAATTTAATGATGTATTTATTAATCAAACGTAGCATGAGTAACATAAACAAATCAATTAAATTAAATTAATAGAGGTTATGTCTTTTAAAATGCACCTCGTATATAACATGCCAATCTTGCATTAAACACTTCGTAAATAATTAAAAGATTATAGTTAAGTTCGACAAAAATTAGAATCTAATTAGAAAGAAAAAGCATGTCTTATGTATCAAAACTGTAGAAAAAGGATTGGCGAATTTTATAGGAAACACCGCTTCTTCAACTCCAATTGCTGTACAAGAGCTTGCCATCACCAGAGGTATAAAATCATGAAAGTCTTTAAGGAAAACCAAGTGAAACTCTTTAAAATTCGTTGAATGCAACATTTACAACCGCTCGATCTGCAAAAACGGATGAATTTAAGCAATTTGCTATTAAATATTGCAAGACAATACTTGTCACACATTTTATGGACGCATGTAGCAAATTTTCATAGGATTGGTGTGTTTAATAAACCCAATAATCACTTTTGGGATGACGTGAATCCTAGTAGGATCCAGCAAACTCAATGTCAAATACGCTTTTTTACAAATGTCTGGATAAGTGTGATAGAGGATCAGTTATTAGGACCCTATGTTTATAACGGCACACTTAATCAAAATCGATATTTAAACTTTCTTGCAAGTGAATTTCAAGAATATTTAGATCATCTGCCTTTAGCTATCCGGAGACAAATGTGGTTTCAGCAAGACGGCATATCACCGCATAACATGCACTTAGTAACAAATTTTCGGCAATTAGAATTTGAAAATAGGTGGATTGGGAATTAAAGGGCCACATTTATGGCCTCCGAGATCGCCTGACCTTTCAACATTAGATTTTTTGTCTTGGGATTTATAAAAGATAAGGTCTATTGCACTTTGTCGAATACCCTAGAACAGTGGCGGCTCGGGGTGGTTCACATAGAGAGTGCATAATTTCAAAATTAAAAAGTGTAATACAAAAACGCTTACCCAATCCTTATAAATTTCACCGACGTACTGTTCCAGGCAGGTACTGTTCATTGTAGAGTTTGTTTTGAGGGAATAGTAAATATTACACTACACAGTTTAATTACATCTGACGATAAACGAAGTCCACTTTACGTGTCTTTGAGTTGTAGAACAGTTCTATCACTTTTTCATTAAAATTTGGGAAATCATTTATACATTCTTTTTCACAAGATAACATAGTAAGGGCATTTAATCTCTCTTCTTTCATTGTATTTCTCAGGAAAGTTTTTATTCTCTTCAGCCGTGAAAACTGGCGTTCCGCTTCGGATGTTGTCATTGGGATTGTAATGACAATTTTTAAAAGCTTAACAACTTCATTAAAGGTGTCGCTTAATCCATCCAGCAGAAGGCCTAGCAGACCTACAGCACCGACTTCTATATTTTGTCTAAATTCTTCTCTATTCTCTAGAATATAGAACGCTTAATTCAGTTCGTAATCTGCTTTCATTGAGGCATGGATAAAATTTTACTGCTTCTTTAAGGCAATCTTCCGGAAATTTTTTTTGAAAAGAGGAGAACTGTTTAAAAGAAATTAAGTTTGCTAATATTAAGTGCCCAGTATACCGAAATCTAGTTTTTATTTCTAGCAAAATAATATCGCACACTTCAATAGTTTCCCTCCTTTGGCTACCATCAGTTACTCTTCTCCGCTTTGATGGTCGAGGACTCAGTTCTGGGTCATTTTGTTTAACCAACTGATTATCTGTGTCAGCGCTTTCGGTTCGAATTTTTCCAATAGCGCGTTCAAAATTATCTAAATTATTCTTGATTTTTAATGCATCTGTATTGACATTTTGTAATTGATTAAACAATATGTCCACATGTGGCATAATTTTATGAAAGAAAGTTAACCAATAGATAAAATTTTCCTCTAAATTCCCAAATTGGCACCAGCTTGATGAATGGTAGTTTGTAAACTAGCTTCTCCCTCGATTTGTTCTAGAGCTTCAATTATTTTTTCTCGGTGCTCATATATTGTATTCACTGTCCTAGAATTGAAGTTCCATCTTATTTTTGAAGAACGAGGTAAGCTTTTTCTCTGAAGGAATTCTTCCAATCTTGCAGCTCGTTGTGGTGAAGTGGAGAAAAATGTACATAATCCCGTCAGATTGGCAAAAAATTCTGCAATTACTACTGCTCGATGTAGCATGTGACATAATTAGATTTGTCTGATGTGCATAACAATGTACAAAATTAGCCCTTGGATACTGGTCTTGGACATGTCTTTGCACGCCGTTAATAGCACCACTCATGACTGCTGCCCCATCATAGCTCTGTGCAATTAGTTTTTCTGGGTCATCAACAAGCAAACTAATTTCGTTAAGGATGGAGGCAGATAAAGAATTAGCATCATGTCCACTAGGCAGAAGAAATTTCCAAAATCTTTCGACCGGTATCGCGTTCACAATATATCTTAAAACAACCACCAACTGAAACTGATTGGACACATCTGTGGTTTCATCAGCTATCACAGATATGAAGTCGGTTACTTTAATTTCGCTGGCAACTTGTTCATGATACACGTTCAACATTGCATCAAGCAGCTCATTCTGTATCGTTTTTGATAATCCCTTAAAAACCAGTGCTGCTTCGATGTGATCTCTGAGCGATTTATCCAATTCTGCCGTAAAATTTATCAATTCCCGAAAAATGCCCTTGTTATTCGACGTTTGCTGTTCATCATGACCCCGAAGTGCCAGTTCAAACGCGCCACAAAATCTAATGCAATTTATTATTAAATTTAACACATGCCTATTTTTTGTTACCTTTTCATTGTGTTGTTGAATTGCTTTTCTATATGATGAATCTAAAACATTCTGAATGTTATTTTTTCCTAACATTCTTAGACTAAATATATTTTTCAAATGCCCTTTGGAATTTTCATGTTTACTAATTTTAGCACTAAGATGAATTAAGTCTCTTATTCCGTTCTTTGACCAAGACGGTTCACCACCAAACAAAACAAAACAAAGTATTTTTAATTTCACACCCACAAATCCAGTCATTTTTCTGATAAATATTCATTTTGAATTTTCTTGTAACGTCTTTACCTTTAACAGATTGTTTATTTTCTAAACATAATTGAGGCATCGGCCGTTTAAGATTTTTTACTGCGATTTTTTCATCATACGTTAACCGCGAAAACGCGTTCTCTAAAGCAGACACGGAATTCATTTTACAACGGCCGTGAGCAGACTGGACCACTTGCTCTGACGCTATGTATTATACGACATTGAAGTAGGGCAAAATACAGTTCTCCCCACCTTCCATGTAATATTAATGGCTTAATGGAGAAACAGTTGGGCTTTGCTCATTGTATCTGTGACGATGATCGGTGCATGTACTTTGTTAGCGTGCCACGTTCTTCGTCAATAACTATGAATACATAATAAATAAATACTTTCACAGTTAGTCGCCGCTTGGTTTGTTTTGGTTCATAATTCCAGGGGGGTGCAATTGCTCACTTGCTCTCATTAAAGAGCCGCCACTGCCCTAGAAGAACTCAAAAATAAAATACAATTGTCAGCACAGGAAATCACACCGGATATGTAAAGATGATCCCAACACAATTTATTACGCCGAGCTCATGTGTGTATCGACAAAAATGGTGGACATTTTGAGCAATTTCTTCAAAAGGATTTTTGCTTTATCGTGTTTTTGTTTTTCTATTGTTCTTTAACCATTACATATATCCTACTATATCCTAACGAAAGAAAACTGTAGTGTATTCAGAATTGAATAAGTTAGCTAAATATCCAATAATACACAGGTATTCAATTAAAAAAAAACATTAGCTCATCTTTTTTTCAAGTGATAGCACTCTATTTCACAAGATCGGAAAAGAGGCAAATATAAAAAAAATATTGAATGTACAATGAAAAACAAACCATACTGTATACCAACTAGACTAGTAGAGCCCCATACACAAGAATATTCCTGCATAATTCTATAACCGATAACAGCATTTAACATAGAAAAAGTCAATAATTATGAATCCATTTGAAGTAAGGCTAAACTCGTGGCCTACAACGAAGGCAATATTTTCTTTTCTGTAATAAACTACTAATCCCTCAGTACTATATCTGGCGAATTGCGACAACAGCCAGAAGCGGACGCTCAAAAGTTTACACATAAAATAAATAGTAAGAAGTACATTATGAGACGTGCTCAAACACTTACCGTTTTAAGAGTCCTCCGTGAAGTCACACACTGGATAACATCTGTTAAATATTTCAATCGTTAGATGTGTATGCATTTTTAGAATCGAATTAATACGGTAGCAAATCGATGGTGTCTATAGACAAACTGACGCGTTGATCGGTGGTGACTCATCCCCGAGTCCCAGCGCTTTCTCGGAAACTGATAGAGCTAGATCCGTTTTGATATCGGATTTGACATTTCGGAACACCCTCGATGAGTACTAAGGGGCCTCGAAATGTCTCATTAGGTAACGTGTGTATGTCTTACACTTTCCTGAGAACCAGGTTGCCGTATTTCGCTACCTTCCTAGCAACTAGAGGCCATTTTGATGTCAGTCACCCTTCACCTCCATGAGGTCCTTGGACGTACTCCAAGATCCTCATGTTACATGTGGACTGTGGGAGACCTTGCAGTTACGTAGTGATACAGGGCGTGGTTGAATGACATCAAAATGGCTCTAGCTGCAAGGAGGTAGCGAAATACTGCTGATCATGTTGTATTTAAAAGGTTTTAAAATACAAAATATAACTCTTATTACAAATGAAACAGACATGCAATAATATACACGTCTGTAACTGTACACATGGACATACACCACATATTTTACCACATTTACTTCTGCCTAAGACACGTGTTTCTGCCATCTACTATCAGGCTTCATCAGTTAGGCTAGTGAAGTAAGTAAAGCTTAAAGAAATCGCCTCATAAGTAGAGCAGACCAATTTCCGTGCGCGCCGATGTGAGGATGATTGTATTGCATCAGAACTAATAAAAAGCATTCAGTATGTGTTTGGTACTTGCTTAGACTGCATGTAAGTGTAAGCATACGTAATAAAATGTCGTCGACACATATTTTGAGAAAACGATCATTGTCAGACGAAGTGAATAAGTTTATTATGGATTTCTCGGACTTAATATACGATGGCTCAAAAATTAAATGTTTAGTGTGCAAAACATATCTAAGTCTTGGTCAAAAACACATTGTAAAGAACACGTAAGCAGTTCAAAGCACAATAATAACAAAATTAATCGACAACAGTTTATACATGAACTAGGATTGTGTGTACACTGCCGTTTACCTTGTTAAGTAATGATTCATTTATTTCATTATGGAATAAATACGTTATACATTAATTACCGAGCACGACAACGTTACGAAGGAATTTACCATCGGTGCGTAAACAGGTTGAAAATAAAATCAACGCCAGTAGGTTCGATTACCCGACACGGGGACCTCCACAATTAATTAATTAAAAGGGTTAAGTCGCGGTTTTATTCGTGGTTCCGCGGATTTTTTCGCGGATTCGCGGGTTTATTCGCGGCATTTATCGCGGGTTTTCCGCGGTTTTATTCGCGGAATCGCGATATATTTCGCGAAATTCGCGGGGTGTCCGCGGATTTATTCGCGGATTGTAGCGGGTCCGCGGATTTATTCGCGGATTTTAGCGGGTCCGCGGTTTTATTCGCGGATTTTAGCGGGTCCGCGGTTTTATTCGCGGCTTTTAGCGTGGGGTCGCGGTATTCGCGGCTGAAGTCGCGGATTTCGCGGAAGGAGTTTAATTAGATGCAAATTCGTGGATCCTAACGTAAATTTCAGTTTAACCAATGTTCAGAGATATCTAGAATAGATGTTTGGAAATTTTAGAATAGATGGAGCCACATATTTATTTAGAATTATTTGTATTAGTTCCGGAAGATTTGGAAATTTTAGAATAGATGGAGCCACATATTTATTTGGAATTATTTGAATTATTTTCTGAAGATTTGTTGGAATTTTTTTATTTAAAAATACCTGCCAGGAATCGAACCTTAGCTATCTTGATGTGGTCAGCCCTCTTACGCCATAAGACCACAACGGGGATGAGATTTTAAAATTTGAAAGTTGCATATATATAGTCTGACTTATATTTCGAATTATTTTAAATTTTTTTATTTTTAAAATAGAATTAAATAATTTGTAAGTTGCATATATATATAGTCTGACTTATATTTCGAATTATTTTAAATTTTTTTATTTTTAAAATAGAATTTAATATTTTGTAAGTTGCATATACAGTCTGACTTATATTTCGAATTATTTTAAATTTTTTTATTTTTAAAATAGAATTAAATATTCTGTAAGTTGTCTATATAGTCTGACTTATATTCCGAATTATCTAAAATTGACGACCGTAATTTTGTGCGTAATAATGCTTCATTAAAAATAAAACATAATTTCACACAGAATAAATTTTTATTTAGACATCTATTTTTTAGCATAATATATAGTAATATACAGAGCATCTAAGGAGGTCCCAGAATTTAATATTTTGTAAGTTGTCTATATAGTCTGACTTATATTTCGAATTATCTAAAATTTACGTTTAATTTACATATAATTAAAAACAATTATACTGTTTAATATACAATATATTTGACGACCGTAATTTTGTGTGTAATAATGCTTCAGTAATAGTTTTGTGCGCAGGAGATTGAGATCGGTATGGGAGAGATAAAGTTATATAAATAATATTTCTACTTTAAAATATAAAGAGCGGTTTTAGTTTTTATCTCGATCTGCGGCTTTTGTATTGCGTAATATAATCGAGTATAATGTGTCTGAAATTAGATCCGATGGAAAAATATAAACAATTTAATATATTTTTTAGCATAATATACAGAGCATCTAAGGATTACAATTTACCATAATTCGCGGGGGGTAGCCCTCGATAATATTCACGAAATTTACGAGTAGCTAACTAACTTCTCGGGGGCAAATCGCAGTATTATTCACTAAATTCGCGGCTAATTTACATAGAATTACCTCGTTTAATATGAAGTATTTTCTACCGATAAAATCACATTCAACTCAGACAGCGATCGAACGAACAATGAAGTCATATTAGAATTCGGTGATAAATATATCTAAACAGGTCGGTAAAACAGGTCACTACATCTCTCAACAGATATCGATCGTAGCTTTGTATGTGTATCAAACAGTATATAAAAATGGTACCGAATTTGAAGTGAATATTGAAAATAAATTTTTATAGATAAAAGTATAACCCGTTCAACAGACTAAAAATAATATAGGAACGCATATGTAATCCCGTTTATAATAACAACACAGATAGCACTGCACATATAAAAGTTAAATTGAGATCATATTCGGAAATATATATATAAATGCATCTATTGTATTTGCAATATAGCAGGGAAACAATTCTTCATAAATAAAAAACAGAACAATTGAAATATCACATATTTTTCGCATAAGTTCCTACACATATAGGTACATATTTTACGAGTATTAATCGGGGGTACATATTCCAAATCTATTAACTCTGAATCATAGGGAGTATGAAAAAAAAATCTGTTTCAATATCCGTTCAGACCTGTTTATTCATGTTTCAGAGTCGTCTAACAGAACATTTAAGGGATACATAAATATATCGAAACAGGTCTATACATGTTTAAACAGATATCGACTCGCAGTTTTGTGTGCAGGAGATTGGTATGGAAGGGGAAAAAAAATTATTCAATATACATACGTTTTTATTAATCCTTCAATTTCATCACTTCGAAATCGAAATGAAGAGTACTAAAATGTAAATATAATATCTCTAACATGTACATAGCATTTAAAGATGTATCATGACAAGACAATAACGTTCTAATCTTATGCTGTAAGTCACCTTCCATCTGCGAGCATGCCTGCAGTTTTGTATTGTAGAAGTGTACAAAATCAGTAACCTTGAACACAGATAGCTTTTGGTTAATTAGCTGCATAAGATGTAACATATTGTTGTAGGTGTTTTCAGAGAAAACGATTGTTCGATTTCGGCTTTTAAGTCGCACAATTTTTATATGTTTATACGCACAAGCTCTAATACGATGTTCTGGACTGCTACCTTCGGTTTTGCAAAATTCTTCCCACTCATCTACAGTAAAGAAGATAAGGGTACTAGACGAACGAACTTGAATCAAGGGTACGAAGCCTGCTGCGGGGCTCAGACCTATCGTAATATATTTAGTGCCTGCCTTATTAAGTAGATATGTCGATTGTCCAATAAGCTGCTTTTCACGAAAGATTGCATCTTCCTTCAATTTAAGAGAGGCAGTGATGAATTGGTTATAATTATTCGTATTTTCAACTGAAACAGAACAAAAAATATTAGAATGGAATAGTAAATATTTCAACTGAAACAGAACAAAAAATATTAGAAATGGAATAGTAAATATAAATACCATGTGTCATTGTGATAACACAGCTTAACAGCACTAATAAAAACGTAAAACTGAATTGTTCTGTGGTACATGCTTACCTATTAGCTTCGATCTGGTTAGGTGGGGGGCGGAAAGACATCCTCAGCGCAGGTCCACAGATGTAAGGTAGGGGTATTAGTTTTTAGCTTAAAATTAATACTGTTCCATCGAATCGTAAATGTGATATAAAATATATACTTGAATTGTCTCTTAAGACGGTATCTCACTATAAATTTTTTTGTAATTTTTAAAATTCAATCTAGAAATTAAGCTCGAGGTCCTCCGTCTTTTACCTATATCTTCTCAATGAGATATTAATTTTTACATGTACACGCTTATCAACATTTTCCATCGTTTTACTGAAAACTGAGTTATTCATTGATAACATAATTCTAGAAAAATATGAGACGTATATGTACTCTCGTTTAGAATAACAGCACATATAAAACTTAAATTGCGATCATATTCAGAAATACATAGAAATATATCTATTGTATTTACAATATAACAGGGAAACAATTCTTCGTAAATAAAAAACAGAACAATTGGTATATATTTTATTTGCTTAACTTCGTAATGTGTGTACATATTTTGTAAGTATCTTAACATTGTTTTGAGAGCATGCAGAATCAGAATTACTATGATAAAAGCAGGCGTTAGATTGTATATACAAATTAGGGACATTTTTAGCATATTCTAAATTTATAATTTCTATGTCAACATATTTCTTTAGGAATTCAGCTTTCTGATACCCTTTAACATATATCCGGCTGTAATTCCTACATACATTATCTAAAATTGATGATACATATTTTAATTCTATAAATCCAGAAACATAAGGAATATGAAAATAATTATATTCTAACCACCTTGCTTCATTCTTATTCTTTAAGGATAATTTACGAAATGGCTTCGTAGATTTAAATAGCAGATGTATCGAACGATCTCCATCGGTAATCGACATCTCCTTGGGGGTGAAGTTGGGTGTATTAAACCCCTGTAGCCTGCAGCCATAAATATTGTATCGGAAGACTATCGAAGGTAACTTTCATGCTATCGTTTTAAATATACGATTTATTAGTAATAATTATAATATTTTTCCACAATTCCAGTAGACGGGGCAATTCTCGGAAAATAATATAATTCGCGGTTAATTTGCATGTAATTACTATGAATTATCTCCCGTTTAATACACAATTTTTTCGAATGATAAAATCACAAGCTGCCTCGAAAGCGATCGAGCGAATACTAGAGTTATATTAGAATTACTATCATACGAGACAGTGGGGAGTAAATATATCGAAACAGGTCTGCACATGTCTCAACAGACCTGCAGTTTTACATGTAACATGTAACATGACCTAATCATTATTCCACATAGAAATATTATTTTAACCAATTTCTACAAATAATCGGAGAAGATATACCGAACGAAATTCGCGATCGGTTTTTCTCATTTCAGCTAACAATCAGGGATTATGAATTTATAGCGGCATTCAGATATCAGAATAGACGATACTTTCACATCGATGATATAATAAACGTGTTAGGATATTGCAATCCTAATGCAGATTATGGGAAACAGACAGTGATTTACGAGGAATATTATTTCCTACTTGAGCCAGAAGCCGATTTCCTAGAAAATACATATGTTTTCGATATAGAGACGTCACAAGTGTTAAGTTTACGGGGGCAATATCCGGAGACATAATCCAGTATCCTATACACAGGTACCCTGAAATCGAGTATAATAAAGATATTATATGTGATGGAGGGGGCTATGTTGTATGCGGATATGAGAAATAGTTTCCCACCTCAGTCATATTTTCGCGTTCGTCTTGAATGGATGATAATAAATAGTGTATATCGATATATAAATTGTAAAATGGCAATTCAAGAAGATAAAGTGTATCAAGTTATACAAAAATTAGAAGATAATTTCGGTATGTTAGACGATATATCTAAAACGACAATCCAACACATACCGCTTCATATTCTTCAAACAAAGGTGAAGACAGGATCCTTAAGACGAAACTGGCACAAGATTCCTATGGAGAAAAGAGCTGATCTAGAAGATTATTTACCCTGTGATAGACATTACAATCAACTGGACCAGGGGGATCATATAGATGGATTTCCACCAGCAAAAATTAAGTGTTGGTTCTGTTTATTAGCATATTAAGATATATATATAACTATGTAAATTAGAAATAAAAAAATATATCAATTCATTTATGTTTTATTTATAAGGTATAATATATAAGTAATATTAATAAAATCGTAATATATTTTTATTGACTACCCATGAATTGCGTGAGTTGTTCAACCTACACCACTTTACGTAAGGGGTGTCTTTTGATAAGATCTGAACGTTTGAATAGCTTTCCACATTTCCCCTAATTCATTATTAAAACTAGCAATAAGAAAATAATTAATATGAGGTAAAAATCTAATAATCCTATAAAAAATATTGGCAATAAGTAAGATACTGAAAACTTATTTTCAAAATCTCGTAAAACACCTTTTGGAAAATATGTATATTCAAGTACGATTAAAAATAATGAGACCCGTTTACAAAAAATACTGATATATAAGAAAATCACGTAAAACACCTTTTGGAAAAGGGTGTATACTCAAGTATGATTAAAAATATTATGAAACCCGCTTACAAAAAAATATATAAAAATATCGATATGTAGGAAAAACCTAGCAGATATATATATATATATATATATATATATATATATATATATATTATTACAAATTCAGGGGGGCTGGCTATTTATAATAATAATGAAATTATTCTAAGATAAATAATAAAATTATATTTTAGTTATTTTGTAATAATTAAGATAATTTGGTGTGTTGGTGAAGTTCCTTCAAAGGTCCAGGACGTGCGTGGTATTGGTTAATTTAAAATAAATATACAACAACTTAATACATAAAATAAAACACAGCGGCGTCCTTAAATTTTGTATTTATATTTACATAGTAACTTGAAACTCGATATATTTAAAACAATTAAAACAAAGTAATATGTACACGTGGAGCGGCAATTACGTAACTAAAATTAACACATAAAAATCCTCTGAAACGAACGTTAAATGGAGTAGTAAATTAAGGGTTAATTAATTACGATGAATAAACAATAATCTCTGTATAGAACAATACAGTTACCTTAAAGTTGGCGATGGCGTCCACGTGGTCTGAAGATATACTCGAACAAGTATATGTAGGGCGATGTTTTTCCGGAGGAATAAGAAATGAATTAGTTTACATTAATTTGGATTCACTTAAAAGAGTAATGTATAGAACAATACAATTTACCTTAGAAACAGAAGAAATGCACGTGGCCATGCCACCGGTACATGAGCGGTACGGCGGTGGTGTTGCACTTTCGAACGTTCGAACGAGAAGACCTGATCGTTGTTCGTATCGGAAAAAAAATAAAGTTTTGAAAAGGGCTTTATGGCCTAAGTAGAGGGAGGGATCGATATCTTGAATTATAGTGAATTAAAAGCGCGGCCTGAAGACGTCGTATTTCAATGTCAGAAATATTCTTAGAGTAACCCTTGTGACATAAGCTTCCTAACGATATCAAACACGACACATAAAAGAAGATGTAAATAATATTAAATTTAAAACAATTTAAAAATATGGAATTTATCTAGAAGAAATTCGACATTAACGTTAGGGTTCTGAGTCAGGTAGAAAAGGGTCGTCGGCGGTCAGTTCAAGATAACAAAAGAAAACACTTTCTCTTTGTAACGAAAATGAAAGTTTGTACAAATGAAGAAAAATGTCTTAAGTTTAAATATAATTAATATGAGATATTTAAAAACGAATATATTTTTAATTAAGTGAATTAAACTTCTATACGCTATGTGTAACAATTCGCCCACCCTTTGAAAGACATTTTTTTGTCTATGAGTGTCTTGCGTAAGAATTTATTAATTAGTCGTTTAGTTGTTTTAAGGACAATAAAATAAAAAAGCGCACCAGGAGCGGCTTGTGCTTACTTTACCCACACCATGTTACGTATGGCGTACGGGGAAACCTGGAAACCCGTACTAGGCAAGTCTGCGCTCTTAAAAATCAGAGGTACAGTTTGAATTAATTGACTTGAGTAATTAATCAGTGTTCGATTAATTAAATGCAAAAGAAAAAAACTGAACTGATTAGTAAGTCGCTAGGTGTTAGTCGCGACACAATGTAGTATAAATATGTAATATCGAACGAAAACAAAAAGGAGAATGGGCCCTAATCTATCATTACATATCTAACTAATGTGATTAAATTATTATTGCTAACATTTAATTGAAATACCCGTTCGCGTACTATTCACCCTGTAGCGGCGATCTTGCTGTTGGTATTTGGCGTTGATTCTTGGATTTTCGATGGCGTGTTTTGTCCGTTGTCGCTCGGTTGCTGTTGACTGTCCCTGGTCTTGCAAATCGACGGCGGCGAAGAGAGGTATGCAGCGGCGTCGCTCGAAGGGGATCGTTTCTACCTGCTCTTGATGTGTTGTGCTTCGATGTCGATTCGGAGAATTCTTTCGCTGTAGCTGCGTTGACCTAGTTAATTTAGGCGATCTTGATTTCTGTGAAAAACAAACATACTCGATTGCGCGTGGAGGTGGGATAGGGTTAATTGTAGGATTACATTTGGTTTCATTGTAAGATTCGGGAGCTGTAAAGAATTTAATTGTTTTACGATTTTTCTTACCAAAATGTAAACAACGTTGTCCTATATTTAATACCGCTTCTTGCGTTTCGAAGAATGGCATTCCTAATATTAAGTTTTCTCGCAAGTCCGGTGCAATTAGTACAGGGACTTCTATTACTTGATTCTGGATGCGTGCACTTACGATCCCAGTTCCGGTAATAGTCATGTGTGCAAATTTGTGTCCTAATGATGCTGTACTGACCTTGTTTGATGTTATGCGTCGAACAATTGCAGGAGCGGCAAAGTTATTTGTCGCTGCGGTGTCTAAGATGGCGTCGACAGCGTGTCCTGTGACTTCAACACATATACGAGGTGTTTTCGGTGATGAATTATGCTGTATATAATTCAACGATGATTCTTGTTTCTTTCGCAGAACTGGGCAGTTGCGATGCCAGTGATTATCAGAACAGTAATCACATGGCGGTAATCCTTTCGTCGTTAATTGCTTCACTTTGTTGCCTGAAATTGATTTAGATGATAAAGACGATATCTTACTTGCGTAAATGTCTGCTGGATCGCCATGAATGTAGTTGTCTATTTCCATACATGCTTCTCTTAGCGTTTTCGATGTTTCTAGAGATTTCGGTCCTAACATCACTTTGTATTCGGACCGTAATTGCCTCTTGATTAAAGCTGCGATCTTGGTATCATCCCAATTTGGATATAAACGATTGCACAATCGTTTTTTCTTTAAGAGAAAAGGAACTGCGCGTTCATTCTCTTGCTGAAAATGTCCGTATAAAATTTCATGAAGTTTGTCCTTACGTTCGTTCGACTTGTAACGTTCAAGAAATAATTCGCTAAAACATTCAAAAGAATCAATTTGATTATCGAATTGCTCAAACCATAATGCTGCTTCTCCGTGAAGATATGTTGCGATTTCGTCTATCGTTCGTGCAGGGCTGAGCGTTTCTGCTTCCAGATGTGCTTCTAGTTGTTGGAGGAATACTTCAGGGTCCTGGAAAATATCTCCACTAAAAACATCTGGCTTTGGAGGTGATACACGTGGTGTTGCAACTGATCTACAAAATTCCTGTAAAACATTGATTAAACCTTGTATATCGGATGAGTTTTCGTTAGGCGCCACCAAATCATTCGATTTGGAATTAGAAGAGTTTTCCTGTTGTTCCTTTGACTTCACCATGTTGCTGTGGATTCGTTGATTTACACTAAATCAAATTTTGCCTCACGTTCCGGGCGTCACTTATTACAAATTCAGGGGGGCTGGCTATTTATAATAATAATGAAATTATTCTAAGATAAATAATAAAATTATATTTTAGTTATTTTGTAATAATTAAGATAATTTGGTGTGTTGGTGAAGTTCCTTCAAAGGTCCAGGACGTGCGTGGTATTGGTTAATTTAAAATAAATATACAACAACTTAATACATAAAATAAAACACAGCGGCGTCCTTAAATTTTGTATTTATATTTACATAGTAACTTGAAACTCGATATATTTAAAACAATTAAAACAAAGTAATATGTACACGTGGAGCGGCAATTACGTAACTAAAATTAACACATAAAAATCCTCTGAAACGAACGTTAAATGGAGTAGTAAATTAAGGGTTAATTAATTACGATGAATAAACAATAATCTCTGTATAGAACAATACAGTTACCTTAAAGTTGGCGATGGCGTCCACGTGGTCTGAAGATATACTCGAACAAGTATATGTAGGGCGATGTTTTTCCGGAGGAATAAGAAATGAATTAGTTTACATTAATTTGGATTCACTTAAAAGAGTAATGTATAGAACAATACAATTTACCTTAGAAACAGAAGAAATGCACGTGGCCATGCCACCGGTACATGAGCGGTACGGCGGTGGTGTTGCACTTTCGAACGTTCGAACGAGAAGACCTGATCGTTGTTCGTATCGGAAAAAAAATAAAGTTTTGAAAAGGGCTTTATGGCCTAAGTAGAGGGAGGGATCGATATCTTGAATTATAGTGAATTAAAAGCGCGGCCTGAAGACGTCGTATTTCAATGTCAGAAATATTCTTAGAGTAACCCTTGTGACATAAGCTTCCTAACGATATCAAACACGACACATAAAAGAAGATGTAAATAATATTAAATTTAAAACAATTTAAAAATATGGAATTTATCTAGAAGAAATTCGACATTAACGTTAGGGTTCTGAGTCAGGTAGAAAAGGGTCGTCGGCGGTCAGTTCAAGATAACAAAAGAAAACACTTTCTCTTTGTAACGAAAATGAAAGTTTGTACAAATGAAGAAAAATGTCTTAAGTTTAAATATAATTAATATGAGATATTTAAAAACGAATATATTTTTAATTAAGTGAATTAAACTTCTATACGCTATGTGTAACAATATATATATATATATATATATATTGTTGTGATGCATGTTATCCATATAGAGCTGCATCTAAAATAGGAAGAATAAGACATACAAAGTGAAAAAGGGTTATAATAGAATGGTTATATTAATAATATTATTAAGTCTTAGTAGTATCGAAGTGCATATGTATTTTTATAACGATCATTTCATTCTTTAAATTTCTATATACATTTTCCTTTCTTTATTTGATTTTATTATATCATATTCAAATTTTCAAATATTAGCGCGAAAAACATATTCAAATCCATATGCAACTTTGTATTATATCGACACTAATAAGACACGCCTACAAATTGACATCCCGCTATGTTTACATTTATCATGCGCAGTATGCGATTTGTATCATTCAAATTTATCTTAACCTAACTTGGTAATTTATAATATAATTTTTAAAATCATTTAGATAATCTAAATTAATCAAATTCTTTGTATATAAAATTGTTAAAAGGGTAAATCATCGAGATTATTGACATCAATAGATAGCGTGCTTGGTAATATTCAGACAAGTGCTGTCGAAGGATTCGATCCTTGAATTCGAAAAATAAATAGACGCATCTTTTTAGACCAAGCCTTAGAAATCTTGTATAAAACACAAATTTAAATTATAAATTCAGCTCAAAGTGATTAAAAGTATCCAAAATATTAATTTACTCGACCGACAAGAGAATAACTACAAGAATTTTCGATAATAACGAACTTTCCAACAACATAGCGTCACAGACGTAGTTCCACCGAAAACGATAGAAAATCAGAAGAAATATATTCAAGAATCCTTCGCCGAACTTCAATAAAATAGTCTAACGTACATCAACAACGATACCTGAAATTCTACAGCCAGAAACGAGCGCAGTGAGTAATTAGGCACCGAAGACGAAGTCCGAGGAAAATCTTCGATAGCGTCTGCGTAAACCGCCACCTACACCGCCATCGTTTTGTGCTGCACCCGAACATTTTCGGATCACCGAGGATCTTCCCAATTCACACAGTCGATCTACAAACATACATCAGCATCATTATTATAACAGGTTTTCAGATAATATTTATTATTTTTTTTTAAAAATTAAATTCTTTAAACTTTTATTCAATAATATTCTCGAATTATTTACCTAATCTATCACATCCTGTCATGATCTTTATATTTAATTAAACAACCTATTTATAACTCAGAGATAGCAATAAAAGGGTACTCACCATTATTGTAATAAGAGTATTCACATTTATATTCATATTATTTATTAGTTTAACACACATAACCTCTTTTCACATTAGTAACACCTTGTTGTTTATGCGTATATGCAATTTCGTTAATATCACATTTGTAATACGTTATATTTTTACAGTTTCCTTTAATTTAATAAACATAATATTTTTAATTTTACATGAATCTTTTATTTGTTCATATTTATTTGTAGGAGTTATTATATTAAGCGTCAACATTAATATTATTCTCTTTTTTGGAAGCAACAACCTAAAACTCACAACGAGCCCGAGATCACCCACATTTAGTAAAGTTTTATTAAAAATAGTTTCTTGCTTTCCGACTAGTTGGCTATTTGAGATAAAGATAGCGCAATCTGGGGTGAGATTTTATAAATTAAGGCGCCCAACTAATCTTTTCAAATACATAATTTTATCTTACACTTTTATCTCATTAACATTTTATAATCTCACCACCACACCCAGCCATAAGGGGGTTCTTTATCAATTGTCGCCGACAACGTGGGCCTGTTGCTTCTTGTTGATAACTCATCTACAAAGTTAAATATTGCAAATAATTGATACTTTTCAAATTGTTTCATATATTATATAGACAAAAAGGTGTAGATTATTATTGTCGTTGTGTGTACATGTTTTTCCTATTACAACAGCAGATTGTTACCTTTATTTCACTACATCGCAGACTTTGGAGGATTCTAGGACATATTAGAGGTTAGTGAAAGGGAAAATATCACCTTGTGCTTACGTTATTTTATTTAACTTTTGATTCACTAATAAAATTACGGTGTCTCGAGTATTATTATTCATATTTTAAACATAACTTTGTATTTTTCAACTATTTATTATTATTATCATACTTTTAAAATAAAGGATACACCGTTATATAAATTCATTAAACTTTATAAATTTAATAAATATCAAAATGGATACTCGACATAGAACCAAAGCAGTTAAGGACAGTACTGAAGAAGATAGGGTTGAACAGGGAGACATTCCCGTGGCACAAGCGTCTACAATTGAAGGGGTAAGTTCACCAGACAATGGCCAGGTAATGAACATGTTACAGGTACTAATGACACAAATGACTAATTTGAAACAAGAGTTAAAACAAGATAATATAAATATGAACAACAAATTAGACACTAACAATGAAAACTTAAAACAAGACTTAACAAATAAATTAGATAATACTAATAATAAAATAGATACAAATAACGATAACTTAAAACAAGAACTAACTAATATGAAAACAGACATAAGCAACATGAATAGTGATCTAACAACTAAATTAGAGATAAACATGAACAATATTAATCAAAAATTTGAAATAAATAATGCAAACATCGATAACAAATTAAGTGCTTTCAAAGTAGATTTAGAGGGTAAGATAGCAGAAATTTCTACAGCTCAGAAAAACATGGAAGAAAACGAACTTAAGTACTTAATTAAACTTGATGAAACCGTTAATCTACAGAATTTACATTGGGCTAAGCAATTAGAGACCGCAACTACTGAAATTCAAAATAATACTGAACAGAGACTTAAAACTACAACACAAGACATACAACAAAACGTAGACAAATTGATTTCTGAAAATAATAATTTGTTTAATACAAAATTGACCAATTTTAACAAATTAAATAATGATAACACAGAACAATTAAAATCAACGTTAAACCAATACAAAGATCATAATAAACAAGAAATCAATATTGTCAGACAAAATTTAGATACTATAACTATAACTAATAATGAAAATTATACGACTACACAGACTAACATTAAACGATTGGAAAATAAAATAAAAGGCTATTTTACATCAACTAATTATATTAATACTAATAACAGCTCTATAAAGATAGAAAATTTACATCATTTCGACGGGGATATCACACGTGTACATCCTATGACGTATCTTAGTTGTCTTTTACGCTACTTAGAGGATATACCTGAGGAGAAGCAGAGGATGGAGGTCATACGAGTAACTTTACGTTACAGTGCACAAGAGTGGTTTCAAAGAATTGAGGACCATTGCAATTCTCTTGACCAATTTGTTACACTCTTTAAGAAGAATTATTGGGACGAAACGCAACAAAACAGAGCTAGAATACGGTTGTTGACAGGCAAATATCGATTGGGACAAGTATCACGCGAGACATACGCTTCCCGTATCTATAACCAGTGTAAACACCTGAATGACATGGAAGAATCAATGATTGCCAGGCAGCTCCTCAATCATTTCATCTACACCGATACACAGGCTATCATATGTCAAAGAGTTACGGATATGGACTCTCTTATAGACATAATGAGACGTCTAGATGATTATTCGGAGAATAACCATCAGCCACAACACATATCGCAATCCCAACTCTCGCAATCATCCGTCACAAAATTCAAATAATCCGAACAATAACCCAAATAACTCACCACCGCAACGTTATAATAATTTCAACAACAATAATAGAAATCAAAATTTTACAAGATCATATGATAATAATAACAATTCTAACAATAATATGTACAATGATCGTGATAATAATAATTCAAACAACCCATCAAATAGACCTAATTACAACTACCAGCCATCCAGATACAACAGTAATAATTATTTCAATAATTACAATCGCACTACGGATCGACAAACAAACAATAACAATACAAATCATAATACTAATCAACAAGGAAGAGGATTTAATCATATCCGTAATCGTGGACGTGGTCACGTAAATAATATTAACAGACGTCATCGATCTGTATCGCCGATACGAACTAATATGGAGGAGGTATTAAAAAAAACGCCAATTTTAACAGAGGACCTCTACATCAACCCAACACAAGGCCCATCATCAGCACAAAATTAATAACCCATGACGACTGTAACATACCTTTTAAATTTGAAAATATTACTTTCTATCAACATCCGGAAGAATTCATTACTGTAGAAGATGCAGGCAACCAAACTACCCAAATATATACTTTACCTATTGTAAAATTAAAATTCGAAAATATCTTTTTATATTGCTTAATCGATACAGGAGCGGAAATAACTTTATTAAAGGCAGAGAAAGCTACGAATATACGGGGATACGAGAAGAACATTGTAAAAACGAAAGGGACAGATATCATTGCAGCGAACGGAAAACGCATGGGGACGGTAACAAAACAATTATCAACAGAAATATTAGTCGACAAATCGAAATACATCATACATTGCTATATTATAGATAAACTACAATACGACTGTATTATAGGTATTGACAGTATTAAAAAACTCAAAATGATCTTAGATTTCGAAAATGGTATACTAAATATAGATGTGAATAAAGTTATATTTGAAAAACAATTATCAGAAGAAGAGTTAAAAGGTTATAACCTATATAAGAAGGAAGTGCTTACGAGTGAAATAAATAATATTATATTAAATAATGAACCGTGCAATAGAAGAGATTACGAGGGGAATAATGAAACAGATGGAGAAATAATAGAATTTAATAATACAAATATTGGAATAGAGAGAATGGTAGTTAGGCAAGGAACGAAGGATTGTCACGAGCGAGGAGATGTTATGGAAGTTAGAATGGATAATCAAGTAGCGAAAACAATTAATAATTATGATGATATAAAGAATTTTATAGAGAACTCTAAGATACCAGATACAACTGTCATACCCGACTTAATAGCAATTTTATACAATAATATTACTCTTATTAACAATGATGTAGTGTTTGCAAAAGGATATCAGCATCCGATTAAAATAGATAACGAAGACCCACTAATTAGTAAAAATTACCCCATTCCGTATCATTATCAGCAGAAAGTAAGTCAGGAACTGGAACGATTAGAACAGACTGGCATTATAGAGAAGTCAAATACCTACTTTATAAATCCGATAGTAATAGTCCAAAAGAAAGACTTATCTCTACGCATATGTTTAGATGCAAGAGCATTGAACCGAAGAATTAAACCCGAATTCGAAATGCCGCAAAATATCGATGTATTATTAACAAAATGTGGTAATAAGCCCATATACAGCAAGTTAGATCTTAAGAACGCATTTTGGCTTATCAACTTAGAACCAGAATCAAGAAGGTACTGTGGTTTTCTAGTGAATGGTATTGTTTATCAATTCAGAGTGTGCCCATTTGGCCTAAAAACATCGCCCGCCGCCCTTATTAGATTTTTACATAAAATATTGGATAAATACGACGAATTCGCATTACATTATCTTGATGATATAATAATATTTTCCGAGAGTGTCGAACAACATTTACAGCACCTAAAAATTATTCTAAATACTTTAACAACAGAAGGTATGAAATTAAACCTTTTAAAATGTCAATTTTTCCGCCACGAAATAAATTACCTTGGCTACGTGATAAATAGAGATAACATTTTACTTGATCCTACACGCCTGGACGAAATTAAGAATTATACAAGACCTAAAAATCTAAAAACGTTACGAGGATTCTTAGGGGTTCTTAATTACTATCGCAAATTCATATCCCATTATAGTGAAAGAACTATACCATTATTAGATCTATTGAAGAAAGGCAAGAAATGGTCGTGGACCGCAGAACATGAAAGTTGTTTTTATCTGTTGAAAGAAAGCTTTGTTGAAAACTTAAAACTTCACCACCCTGATTTTACATTGCCGTTTGTAGTTAGAACTGATGCATCACATCAAACCATCGCAGCGGAGCTTGTTCAAATCAAAGATAACATCGAAACACCTATATACTTCATTTCACGAACACTCAAAGCATGTGAAACCAGATATACAATATCGGAGAAAGAGATGTTAGCTATTGTTTTTGCGCTTACAAAGTTAAGATATTACCTTATTGGAAAAAGTTTTACGCTAGAAACGGACCATAAAGCTCTGGTTAACATAATGAGTTGCAAACTGAATAATAGTCGCATTTACAGGTGGACGTTGCTCATACAGCAGTACGAATTTAACATTGTATACAAACCAGGTAAGGAAATGATAACAGCTGATGCTTTAACACGACAGGACGGGGATGTGAAACGACAAAATATTTGCATAAATTTGGTACAACTTCAAAGACAGGGAATATTTTCCATCAACAAGCTTTTATCTATACAATCAGGTCCAGATTTCACTGAATTACATCAACAGTTAAAGGAAAAGGGAACTTACAAAGGCATGTCACTTAAGGATAATTTAATAGTAAAACAGATAGGTAAGAACATCGTATATGTCACAAATGAGAAACACACCAGGGAGATAACGGAATATTTACATTATTCATACACGCATATAGGAGGTAGAAAATGCTGGTTACTGTTTAGAGAGGCATTCTACTGTATCAATGATGAGAGAATCATCAAAAGCATAATTAAACACTGCAGAACATGTGAACTTGCGAAGGACAAGAACTTTACGAATACCAATATCTGCCACAATATTGTAACTTACGACAAGTTAGAATTGATATCTATAGATTTTCTTTCAAACTTAATACCAAGTACGAAAGGTTATAGAAATATTCTTGTGATTTGTGATATCTTTTCCAAATTTATCAAACTTATTCCTACACAGAAATGCGACACCAATACTGTACTACAAGCGTTAACAGATTATTTTACCCAATTTGGAAAACCCTTAGCAATACTATCCGATCACGCTACATACTTTAACAATGACAGATACAAGGACTTTCTACATTCGCATAACATCCGCACCTACTATACATCAATACGTTATCCACAGGGCAATCCAACAGAACGATATATACGAGAAACTCTGAAATATTTAAGAATACTTCTACATGACAATCATAATAAATGGGCCAAATATTTACAACAAATAGAACACACCATTAATAACACACCCAGTACAGTTCATAACCATTGTCCCATAACAATTTTTACTGGTCAGCCACCGCAGAGACCTTGGACAGATCCAGAAGCCATCAACTTCAACGAACGACTTATAGAAGTAAGAGAGAAATTATTGACAAAGAAAATTAAATGGGAAAGAAAGAGGAATACCGTTGATAAGAAATATAAGACATATAATCTTAATGATAGGGTAATAGTGAAAAGATTGAGAGTAACTGATCTTAAAAATAAAATAATGGGAAAACTGCTAAAACCATATCAAGGACCTTATATTATTAATAGAATCTTAGGCAACAATACCTATGAATTAATGGAAGAAGAAACCGGGTACATAAAGGGTAGATACCACATTTCGATGTTGCAGGATTATTTAACGGAACAGTAATATACAATTGAATGAATACAGTCATTAAAATTATTATTTACATTGAAAGGTATGTTATAGCTCGCAAAATACATCAATTAAATGAATACTACAACTAAACTATTTTTATATAATTACAAATAAATATACTTAAACTAGAAACATTAATTTAGACTGGATAATTTGAATTTGGACAGCTTGAATAAATAAAGAGAAGTTACAAAGAAACAATAGAATAATATTTGATAATAAAAAAAAAAAAAAGAAGAAAAAGACTTTGGTATACTAATATAATGTTAAGGAAGTCCATCACACAAACAAACATTTCGTTTTTACAATTTATAAAGTTTTTATATTGAGGTGTTAACTTATTTTTCTTTCTAATTGTTTAATTCGAACGACACGTAATAAGTTTAGAAAAACAAGGTTGTTATCTTTCATTTCCTACATCATCTTCAGCGAAAAGAATGTCCTCATTTGTACATTCCGACATTTTTTCGACGGGGACATTGTTGTGATGCATGTTATCCATATAGAGCTGCATCTAAAATAGGAAGAATAAGACATACAAAGTGAAAAAGGGTTATAATAGAATGGTTATATTAATAATATTATTAAGTCTTAGTAGTATCGAAGTGCATATGTATTTTTATAACGATCATTTCATTCTTTAAATTTCTATATACATTTTCCTTTCTTTATTTGATTTTATTATATCATATTCAAATTTTCAAATATTAGCGCGAAAAACATATTCAAATCCATATGCAACTTTGTATTATATCGACACTAGTAAGACACGCCTACAAATTGACATCCCGCTATGTTTACATTTATCATGCGCAGTATGCGATTTGTATCATTCAAATTTATCTTAACCTAACTTGGTAATTTATAATATAATTTTTAAAATCATTTAGATAATCTAAATTAATCAAATTCTTTGTATATAAAATTGTTAAAAGGGTAAATCATCGAGATTATTGACATCAATAGATAGCGTGTTTGGTAATATTCAGACAAGTGCTGTCGAAGGATTCGATCCTTGAATTCGAAAAATAAATAGACGCATCTTTTTAGACCAAGCCTTAGAAATCTTGTATAAAACACAAATTTAAATTATAAATTCAGCTCAAAGTGATTAAAAGTATCCAAAATATTAATTTACTCGACCGACAAGAGAATAACTACAAGAATTTTCGATAATAACGAACTTTCCAACAACATAGCGTCACAGACGTAGTTCCACCGAAAACGATAGAAAATCAGAAGAAATATATTCAAGAATCCTTCGCCGAACTTCAATAAAATAGTCTAACGTACATCAACAACGATACCTGAAATTCTACAGCCAGAAACGAGCGCAGTGAGTAATTAGGCACCGAAGACGAAGTCCGAGGAAAATCTTCGATAGCGTCTGCGTAAACCGCCACCTACACCGCCATCGTTTTGTGCTGCACCCGAACATTTTCGGATCACCGAGGATCTTCCCAATTCACACAGTCGATCTACAAACATACATCAGCATCATTATTATAACAGGTTTTCAGATAATATTTATTATTTTTTTTTAAAAATTAAATTCTTTAAACTTTTATTCAATAATATTCTCGAATTATTTACCTAATCTATCACATCCTGTCATGATCTTTATATTTAATTAAACAACCTATTTATAACTCAGAGATAGCAATAAAAGGGTACTCACCATTATTGTAATAAGAGTATTCACATTTATATTCATATTATTTATTAGTTTAACACACATAACCTCTTTTCACATTAGTAACACCTTGTTGTTTATGCGTATATGCAATTTCGTTAATATCACATTTGTAATACGTTATATTTTTACAGTTTCCTTTAATTTAATAAACATAATATTTTTAATTTTACATGAATCTTTTATTTGTTCATATTTATTTGTAGGAGTTATTATATTAAGCGTCAACATTAATATTATTCTCTTTTTTGGAAGCAACAACCTAAAACTCACAACGAGCCCGAGATCACCCACATTTAGTAAAGTTTTATTAAAAATAGTTTCTTGCTTTCCGACTAGTTGGCTATTTGAGATAAAGATAGCGCAATCTGGGGTGAGATTTTATAAATTAAGGCGCCCAACTAATCTTTTCAAATACATAATTTTATCTTACACTTTTATCTCATTAACATTTTATAATCTCACCACCACACCCAGCCATAAGGGGGTTCTTTATCAATATATATATATATATATATATATATATATATATATATATATATATATATATATATATATATATATATATTAGAGATAGACAGCTAAATATAATAGATTACAAAGCAGAATTAACGCAGGCGCTTTAAACATTATATTGTATCGTAGGTATATATCTGATAAAAAGAGGATCAAGATATAGGAAAAAGAGGTACCTGCAACTGCATATTCATTGCTATCGAAACTGTATTTAGAAATAGATATAAATGTATCTATTATCTACAATATAATAAAGAAAAAATACTTAGTAAATAAGACAGAATAAATTTCTATATCAATATATGTCTGTAGGAAATTGAGCTTTCTAATACTATTTAACGCATATTCGACTATAATTTCTATATACTTTATATCAGATGTATCTGTTTCAATAGCCGTTCAGACATGTTTCATATCTGGTATCAGATGTCTGGACTAAACAAGTTTTCTATATACATTATATCAGATGTATCTGTTTCAATAGCCGTTCAGACATGTTTCATATCTGGTATCAGATGTCGGGACTAAACAAGTTTTCTATATACATTATATCAGATGTATCTGTTTCAATAGCCGTTCAGACATGTTTCATATCTGGTAACAGATGTCGGGACTAAACAAGTTTTCTATATACATTATATCAGATGTATCTGTTTCAATAGCCGTTCAGACATGTTTCATATCTGGTATCAGATGTCGGGACTAAACAAGTCTGAATAGTTATAAAACAGATATGTAAAAAATGTCTGTACGGATATTGAAACAGATGGAAACTATTCGTCATAGCTGTATACAACACACACTGTCTCCTACATCAAATATAAAGCCTTTATTGTAATCGAAAATAGTTCGATAGTCTTTCTCAAACTTGAGGTCTGAACGGATATTGAAACGGATAAATGTATATATTGTCTGCAATATAAAATAGAATTGTCGATATATTATACAATTTATTTGTTTAGGTTCTAACAGGTGTCTATACATATTTAAAAAAATATCTTAACGTTATTTTGCGAAAAATCACACGGACTATTGAGTTCTTTTCACATAAAGAAACTCATTGTTAGTCAAGATATACACAGGATTCTTGAACAGGTTATAAATGTATATATTATCTATAATATAGTATAGAAAAAATTCCTCGTAAATAAAACAAAATAATCATCATTTTACATAATTTATTTGATTAGGTTACAACTGATGTTTACATATATTTTAAATGCATTTTACCGTTATTTTGTGACCACGTAGAATTAGAATGAGTATGATTCTGCATCTATAATTTCTATATCGATATATTTCTCTAGGAATTGAACTGATTTTTGTGTTTTCCGGGTCAAAAACATAAATATTGTATCGGAAGACTATCGAAGGTAACTTTCATTCTATCGATGTAGATATACAAGTAATTAATAATAATTACATTATTTTTCCACTATTCCAGTAAGTGGAGCGTATTCTACAACGCAGTCGGGAATTATTAAGCAGAGTGCGGTAGTATCCGATTACGAAGCGAGGTTTCTCTAAACATCTGTTCTCAAGTATAAAGACTGTATTGTAATCGAAAATAATTCGACAGTCTTTCTCAAACTCACAGACTCCTACATCAAGTATAAAGACTCTATTGTAATCGAAAATAATTCGATAGTCTTTCCCAATCTTGAGGCCTGAACGGATATTAGTATAGATAAGATGGTTTCAAACTTGATCATTATCCGTTCAGAGATTAGACAGCGCTAATCTAAATAGCTATAAAACAGATATCAAACATCTCTGTAAAATGTCTGTACAGATATTAAAACAGATGGAAACTAGTCATCATAACCGTATACAACATAGTCTCATACACCAAGTATAAGTCTGAATAGCTATAAAAAAGATATTAAACAACTATGTAAAATGTCTGTAAGGATATTGAAACAGAGGGGAACTATTCATCATAACCGTATACAACATAGACTCCTACATCAAGTATAAAGACTTTACTGTAATTGAAAATAATTCGACAGTCTTTCTCAAACTTGCTACCATTTATATATTTTATATCACATTTACGATTCGATGGAACATTATTAATTTTGGCAATAGCTGCACGGATATCGAAACAGAGGGAAAACTCGATAGTCTTTCTCAAACTAGCTGCTAGGGAATAGACACGAGAGCCCTACGGGTTCTCGTATCTATTCCCGAATGGTAGCCAGTTTGAGAAAGACTATCGAGTTTTCCCTCTGCGATAAATGCCGCGAATCCGCGAATAAACCCGCGAATCCGCGAAAAAATCCGCGGAACCACGAATAAAACCGCGAATCCGCGAATAAAACCGCGAATCCCGCGACTTAACCCTTTTAATTAATTAATTGTGGAGGTGGAGGTCCCCGTGTCGGGTAATCGAACCTACTAAAGCCGAACTGAAAAATAAAAAACTGTGGTTATGTGTGGACGAAACAACTGACAGCAAAAAACAATCTGTAGTTAATGTGATGGCGCGTAATATGGAACCACATCAACCAACGTCTTCAATGTTATTAGCATCCAGACGACTATAGAACAATGTAATGCCGAACAAATTTCAGAGGTGCTATTAGATACCTTGGAAAAATTTAAGCTTTCGAAAGACCAAGTATTAAAGTTTATGACCGATGGTGCCGCAACCATGTGTTCTGTAGGCCGGTCTCTTAGAAAATATTGTCCTAACTTGTTACATATTACTTGTAAACCCCATGCTCTAACCTTGTGGCAGAACAGGTACGTAGATGTTATCCAGAGGTAGATGCTTTAATATTTTAATTTTAATATTAATAATTTAATTTTTAATAATTTCACGAATTGTGTCCCCATACCCCTGAGCCACCACAGCCGATTCTGACACGTTGGGGTACATGGTTACGGGCGGGGTTTTACTATCATGAACATTTTGAAAAAATTAAGGACGTGGTTTTATCATTCGATCCGAAAGAAAGTGCAGCTATCAATACAAGCCAGAAAAAAATTCAAGATGCCCAGATTCAAATGGATTTACAAAGTATTCGTGAGAATTACTTGGGCCTAGAAGAGGCAATAACAAAATTAGAAAATTCGTCACTGTCGTTAGAGGAATCACTGCAAATCGTTAAAGATGTTCACGCAGAACTGTGTGCTGTAGAAGACGCAAAAAGTGAAAGTGTTCTAATTAAATTTGAAAGTGTTTTAGACAGAAATGCAGATTTTGACACCTTAACACGTATTTGTGAGGGCACGTCTACAGATGCGTTAAGTTGCTTAAAAAAGTATTTTGTTTATGCGAATATAACATCACTAGATGTAGAACGCTCGTTTTCCGAATATAAACATATTTTTCCTTCACGGCGGACATGTTTTTCAGTACTAACCTTAGAAACGCACCTGATGAAAATATACAATCGAGTTTCTCCAGTTTGTCAATCCTTGGAAGACGCTTAAAACGGTGTTTTTTTAAATCCTCTGTCGTGCACACAATCACTGATTTCATACATTTTCCATTTTATTTATAGGTACATACAACGCTGCTATAATATGTACTATTCTTATTTTTCGTGTGTTTATGCATATTACTTTAATAGCAGGAAACCAAATGTATATTTAATTATTTCTGATAGAATAAATGTCTCTACTTCTATACTTATATCGGTAACAAGCTCATGTTGCGTCCCTATTCTATCGCATATTCTAATATATTACGAATTACACTCCCATACCGGCGCTCATGGCGCGCACGGAAATTGGTCCGCTCTACTCATAAGGTATAGCAAATTTTGTCCTGTGAGGTGACACCATATAATCTAGTGACATCTGACGGACAAAAGAGACTATGCCGAATGTGGCAATTTTCCCTTGGCCAGCTATGCCTAGATTATATGGTGTCACCTGATAGGACAAATTTTGCTATACCTTATGAGGCGATTTCTTTAAACTTTACTTACTTCACTAGCCTAACTGATGAAGCCTGATAGTAGATGGCAGAAACACGTGTCTTAGGCAGAAGTAAATGTTGGAAAATACGAGGTGTTATGTCCATGTGTACAGTTACAGACGTGTATATTACTGCATGTCTGTTTCATTTGTAACAAATGCGTAATACGTGCTTAACGTATTGCTATAGGACACCAGGAGCGTCTTGCGCCTACTAATGTACTACCTTTACTTATGAACTTACCCAATTTACCTCAATACATTATTGCCCCGGAGATCTTTCGGCTAAAGACTAGCTCAGTTTAGAGGCGAGTGGAGGGGGGATCTTATATCTAAAAGACTCCACCATGTTTTCCCTTTAGCCGCAACAGAGAACACATACTCTGCCGTAGTAAATTGAATAAATTCAGGTAAAGTACATGTATCGATGTTAAATCAAATAAAACAACTCAAATCAAAACAATAACAATAGGGATTTATTGTAATCTAGAACAACATACACAGACAAAAGGATAATGTATCCAGTATGTCACAATCAAATATATTTCTCGCCAATTTATAATTCTGGTTAAGAGTAAAAGACTCACTCAGTATACTATTTTAATGAAATACTTGAAAATGCGGACAATAAAATTGAAATAAAGATGAAATTAAATTATTTGGACATAAAAGCATGTGGTTTAGATAAATTAACAAATAATCCATATCACCAGATGATATACAGGGATAGTTAAAAGTATGGAGACGGCGATTTATTGTCGTTAATATTCATTTTAGGGAATTATGTTCAATATAAAAGTTTGTTAGGATATTTTGATCTACATTTGAAAATATTTGAATTTTTTTTTCTTCAATTGTTTTTTAGTTACGCCTGTCCGCGCAGTTTTTTTAAATGGGAACTAGTAAATTTTACTCTACCATTCGATAGAGAATTTTTTTCTCTTTACAATAATATTTTTGTATTTTTTAAATTCATTTTAATAACTTTTTTACAAGAAAAATAAAACAAATTAATAACAAAGTAAATTAAAGTAAGTGTTCAAATTGTCGTCCATTAGTAATTTGACAATGACCCAATCGATTTACAAAACCCCGAACAGAGTTCTGTAAAAAATCTCGGGGAATTTCTTGTATCGTTCTGGTAATTCGGATTTGTAAATCTTCGACGTTATCGGGCTTATCTTTGTAAACTTTGTTTTTTACGTATCCCCACAGAAAAAAATCTAAAGGACTTAAATCTGGCGAACGGGCTGGCCATTCAATGGTTCCTCGTCTTCCAATCCATCTGTGGGGAAAAACGTTGTCCAGATATTGACGAACGTTTACACCATAATGTGGTGGGGCGCCATCTTGCTGGAACCAGATACTGTCATTGGGCAGGTGTTCATTGTTTTCATGAGGATAGAGCGTAGCACAAGCAGGTATTATTTCATTTTGCAATAACTGCAAATACAGAGCCGAAGTTAAATTGCCATTGATGAAAAAGGGACCGATAATATGACCGCCTAGAATGCCAACCCAAACATTAACCTTTTGGGGGTACTGCGTATGGTGCTCCAAAAGCCAAGAGGGATTTTCCGATGACCAGTATCTGCAGTTATGTCTGTTTACTTCACCGGTAAGGCAAAAAGTAGCTTCGTCAGAGAAAAGAATATTGTTGACAAAATTTTCATTATTATTGCAAATATTTAACATTTCTTCAGAAAATTGTAATCTTCTATCAAAATCATCTTCCGTTAACTCGTGTACAAAGTGTACCTTATAAGGTTTATACTTTTCACTTTTTAAAAATGACACGATCGATGACTGTGAAATATTGAAATTGGCCGCTAATTGATTGGTTGATAAATGGGGATATTCAGATACAGCCAATAAAATATCCAGTTTGTTATCATCGCTTTTTGCTGTTCTAGGTCTACCACTCCTTGGCAAATCTTTAACGCTACCCGTTTGTTCAAAGCGTCTTAAAGTTTTACCAACAACGGATTTAGAAATTGGATTTCTATTTGGATGCGTATCATTAAATAAATTACTAACGTCTTGTAAACTTCTGCGTCTATCTCCATAACCCAACATCATAAGTATTTCAATTCGTTCATGTTCACTTAAACTCGCCATTGTTAATATTAACAGCAACAAATTGCACAAATGATTTATTTCTGTCAAAGATTTGACGTACACAATAACCACTGATAAAATTATGTCGCTCAAGTTTGTTTATCGCTACGCTTCTGTCTATCTGCGATGTACCGAACATCTGTTAAACACATGAACCGGCCTTTTCTTATAAAAAAGTTATTAAAATGAATTTTAAAGAAACAAAAATATTATTGTAAAGAGAAAAAAAATCTCTATCGAATGGTAGAGTAAAATTTACTAGTTCCCATTTTAAAAAACTGCGTAACTAAAAACAATTGAAGAAAAAAAAAATCAAATATTCTCAAAACTAGATCAAAATATCCTAACAAACTTTTATATTGAACATAATTCCCTAAAATGAATATTAACGACAATAAATCGCCGTCTCCATACTTTTAACTAACCCTGTATATATAAAAATTTGATGGTCAACGTTTGAACTGATTTGACAAATAGAAAACAATTAAATTAATTAAAAATCTTCGATCTAAGAATTGCATCCATAATTTATCAAAGATCTTTCATAAACCTTACATCGTTATTTACACACCTTGTATATGCAATAATACCCTATATAACACACACAAGTACTTAACTAATTGCGAAAATTTCTGGATAAAAGTTTATACCAAAATGTATATATTAAGATTTGTCCACACTGTATATGCAGAGATGTTTTACTTATATACAAAAATTAATTGTTGAGTAATTTTACTGATGATAAATACAGAAATTATAATATTATAGAATATTATAGAATAATATTAGAGACAGACTCAGCCCAAGGGTGGGGATACCCAAAGTTACTTCAGGACACGAATTAAGGTGGTTTAGGGCGCCACCGAATTTAGAACCGTTAGACGTCGCAAAATTCGGAAATTGTGATCATCAAAAGTAGGCAAGACGCGCAGCGGATAGGAGACGCAACCAGGCCGTCCGAAACGTAGAAAAAAAGAAAGAAAAAGGCGGATTTCAGCCAGGTGTAATCAGATTTTATTTTCGAAACAAAATTAAAATAATTAAAAAAAAGAATCAATTTTGCTAGTTACTTAACAAAAAAAAAAAGACAAATTTAGCACGTTAATTATCCACAGACCGTTTGTGCACAAATAGCTCACACCCCCATCAAAATACGTATTCCGTTGGTTCGCAGTTAATTTAAAACCAAAAATGGAAAGTCCGATCTTTTGAACGGACCCGGTACATATAGAGAGATTTTTGTTACATACAAATATTTATAAGATATAAATTATTGCAAAGTTTGCAAAGTTATTTTCTGAGGATATAATAAATTAAAGTTAAAGATTAGATATAATTAGAAAAGAAAATTATTATTAATGTAGAGAATCGAGAGGGTAGGAAGACCACGAAGAAAAACTAATACGTAATTACTGTATGTGAAAATATACACACGCAAGCGAAAGTACTACAGTTTAGTTCAAAATAAACATAACGGAATAAAATAAAAGAAGACACTAATTCGCGACCAAAACAAGGGCGTAGCTACGAGCACGAAACACACTCCATCTCCAATTTTATATGAAGCTGGATTTACGTGATTATAGAAGAAAAAAAAACATATTCGAAAGCGTATTCCAATTATTCTACATTTAATTAATTTCCGATAAGAAATCGATCATAAAGGAAGGTTATTAGTCAACTTGCATTTATGAAGTCGCTCAGCTTTAATTATCTCGTACAAAGCCACAAATAAATACTAATAAAAGGTCGCTGTATGTCTATCGAACGTTAGTACTAATTCGCCAATAAATAAATAATAGATGACTCTGTAGGCCTACATATCGTATTTTAACAAAATTAAATGCCTAATCATTTTTAATGAAAATGTCTTCCAAAATTGCACAAAAAAAATATCGAGATCCTACACTCCCAATATTTTATATTAGACACTAAAAAAAATATAATGCTGAACAATGACTAGCATAATAACTACGTCCATGTGAATGCAAACGCGCATGTGTAAAACCTTGACTGTACTAAGAATACTTAACCTGATCGTTTGTAAACAATAGCCGAAAATTAACTTAAATAAACTCAAAGGTATATATAGAATGATATAATATTAACCCTCTAATGTGACATAACCTACAGCATACAGACTCCGTAAATTAACTAGAAAATTAACAATTTAAATGATGTACTATTGAAACAAACGTCAGTGGAAACTAAACCAACTGCCTTATAATATTTAAAAGAGAAAAATAAGTTACAATGGTAACAAATAACTGACAGTAGTACGTATATAAACAAATTAGATAGTATGAATCAAAGCAGTACAATAAATATAATTAATTTTAGATATGGTACAGTCGAAGATTAATAATTAATTATAGCAAAAACGTAGTATAATATACAGTGTTATCCAGAAACAACGAACGAACAAAATGTGTTATATATGGTAAACTAATTTTTAAGCAACTGAAGTAGTACGATAATTAGTAAATATCTATCTGAACTAAATTGTACGAGGGTCGAATTTGAAGTATAACAGTATTGATATACTTAAACTTTTTTCGTATATAACTCTGATTCCTTTAATTTCAGACTCTGCGTACTTCCCTTAGAGGTTCACAAACGAGACCTAGAAACGCATCCATCTTTAAGAAGCAAGACCAAAAGGAGAAAGCGTAGAATATACACATGTAGACAATGCAAGTTCAGAACAATGTACAACGCTGAATTCAGGCACCACACTAACGAGCATTACAAGGTGAAAATGTACAAATGTGGAATTTGTCACAGAAGATACAGGGCGAAGGAATTCCTCAAGACGCACGTGGAAAAAATTCATATTGACAATGAAGGAAGAGATGTCCAAAATTATTCTGCGTATGACTATTCCAAATCTAATACTGAAAATATAAAACAGAGATTTCCACACTCACATCAAGGTGAAAAGCAATGTCAATGCCCGAAACGCAAATTTCAAACAAGGCACAAATGTCACTTAAAAAAATCACTTACAAAAATCAAACATCTGAACAGAGCCAAATATAAGTGCGAAAATTGCGAGTTTAAGACATATTACAGGACTTATTTAGAAATGCACATGAATATAAAACATCTTAAAGTAAGTGATTATAAATGCATGCATTGCAAATACCAAACCAACTCGAAGTCACATTTAGATAGACACAGAAAGTCAAAACATCTTAAATTACGCGATTATAAATGCATGGAGTGTGAAAACCAGACGAACTACAAGGCAAATTTGGAACTACATGTGAAGTCAAGGCATCTTAAAGAATACGATTATAAATGCAAGGAGTGTGAATACCAAACGAACTTTAAGCCATCTTTTAAAAAACACATAAAGTCAAAACATCTTAAATTATGGGATTATAAATGCATGGAGTGTGAATACCAAACGAACTTAAAATCAAATTTGGAACAGCACGTAAAGTCAAAACATCTTAAAGTACGCGATTATAAATGCATGGAGTGTGAATACCAAAGCAGCTCAAAGACAAATTTGACACAACACATAAAATCAAAACATCTTAATGTACACGATTATAAATGCATGCAGTGTGAATACCAAACGAACCAGAAGACACATTTACAAACACATATGAAAGCAAAACATCTTAAATTAAACGATTATAAATGCATGAAGTGTGAATACCAAACGAACTTGAATTCAAATTTGGAGCTACATGTAAAGTCAAAACATCTTAAAATACACGATTATAAATGCATGGAGTGTGAATACCAAACGAACATTCAGTCAAATTTAAAAAAACACATAAACTCAAAACATCTTAAATCATGGGACTATAAATGCATGGAGTGTGAATACCAAACGAACATCAAGTCAAATTTGGAACTACATGTAAAGTCAAAACATCTTAAAGTATGTGATTATAAATGTGTGGAGTGTGAATACCAAACGACCTCGAAGCTAAATTTAAAAAAACACATAAAGTCAAAACATCTTAAAGTATGGGATTATAAATGCATTGAGTGTGAATACCAAACGAACTCGAAGTCAAATTTGAAGCTACATGTAAAGTCAAAACATCTTAAAATACACGATTATAAATGCATGGAGTGTGAATACCAAACGAACTTGAAGTCAAATTTGGAGCTACATGTAAAGTCAAAACATCTTAAAATACACGATTATAAATGCATGGAGTGTGAATACCAAACGAATTTAAAATCAAATTTGGAACAGCACGTAAAGTCAAAACATCTTAAAGTACGCGATTATAAATGCATGGAGTGTGAATACCAAACGAACTTGAAGTCAAATTTGGAGCTACATGTAAAGTCAAAACATCTTAAAATACACGATTATAAATGCATGGAGTGTGAATACCAAACGAATTTAAAATCAAATTTGGAACAGCACGTAAAGTCGAAACATCTTAAAGTACGCGATTATAAATGCATGGAGTGTGAATACCAAACGAACTTTAAGCCATCTTTTAAAATACACATAAAGTCAAAACATCTTAAATTACACGATTATAAATGCATGGAGTGTGAATACCAAACGAACTTGAAGGCAAGGTTAGAAAAGCACATAAAGTCAATACATCTTAAATTACGCGATCATAAATGCATGGAGTGTGAATACCAGACGAATTTCAAGGCAGATTTGAAAATACACATTAAGTCAAAACATCTTAAATTATGGGATTATAAATGCATAGAGTGTGAATACCAAACGAACTTGAAGTCAAGCTTAGAAAAGCACATAAAGTCAATACATCTTAAATTACGCGATCATAAATGCATGGAGTGTGAATACCAAACGAACTTGAAGTCAAGGTTAGAAAAGCACATAAAGTCAAAACATCTTAAATTATGGGATTATAAATGCAAGGAGTGTGAATACCAGACAAACTGCAAGACACGTTTGGAACTACACGTAAAGGCAAAACATCTTAAATTAAGCGATTATAAATGCATGGAGTGTGAATACCTGACGAATTTAAAGAGAAATTTAGCCAGACACATAAAGAGTAAACATCTTAAACAGGTTGTCTCATGAACGAGAACTTCGGTTTTTAAGTGAGCGGAGTACTGTAATTTTGTAATTTTTTTAATAAGACTTACTACAACATAGTATTAATGATAAACATAGATAAATAAATAAGCAAATGCACTTTAATGTTCAACAGGTAATACCTAAAAAGAGGGCAAACTTTAAAAAAAGAGTATCGAAGGAAGCTAAATATATTAAAAGTAAACGGACAACAACCAAATACGAAGTAACAATATTTATTACAATCGTTTACGAGTGTTTTTAATCCCAGTAAAAAAGTTCTTATATAAGATTTTTTGTTTAAAAATTGAATTTCTAACAGAAAATGATATAATATACAGGGGTTTCCATTTGAAAAAAACATATTTTTCGGGAAAACTCGAAAACGCGCTGCTAATTTGTTTTTTTAAATTCTCCCATCTTAAAGAGCGTTAAAAGTACTACTAGTTTGCTAATTTAAACAATCTTGTATCTTTAATAATAACAAAGTTACCAATGGTGAACACTTAATTTGGATTGCCCTGTATATGTACCTTTATAATTGCTGAACAAGATATTTTAATGTCTTAAAATAAAGCAAATGTTTAAGCACGTATCAAACTAATTGATCGCTTATTGTTAAAAGGGATTAAGTCACTTTTCGGCTTTTTCGAGATATACATTGCTCTTTACTAAAGCGATATAACTGAATCGTTTGATGATAAAAGGAACTAAGTGGCACTATGCCATATTATGGTATGTAAATGTGTTTATTTAGGATTATTTTTGAAAGGATCTAAGTCGCTTGACTTGATCCCTTTTGAAATTACCGCCGGTTTTGATAGTTGAGTAATAACTTAACCTATAACACATTTCTCAAAATAGTACGGACAATAAAACGTTGTGTGCTCTGTAGCATGATTGTTAATATTATTGCGCTTAATAACGCTGTTTAAACAAGAATGTCTAATAAACAAAGTGAACATTTTATTGAGAGTGAGGACGATAGAGCGAGTGTTGATGAAATACCAAAAAAGCGACGCAAAGGTATACGAAATGATGAAAATTATAAGAAAAACGTTTATTAAGAAATGTAGGGTTAAAGGTGCCCAATATGTTAATCATAGGGGCCGTACAGTTTTAGCAAGAAAACAGGGCGCCCCTTGCAGGTAAGGAAATTATATTTGGGAAACCTATGAGAAAATGTTTTTATTCGTTTTTTTTTTGTTTCTGTAAAGATGCGCAATTAGGTGCTTTGAAAAATTCAGTGACGCTCAACGAAAGTACATATTCGAAAAGTTTTATACTAATTTCATAACTAAAGATGAACAGGATATATACTTACAATCACTTATTGTAGTCACTGACGTTGCTAAGCGACGAAAACGTTTAAAACACGGGAAAGAAAGAGAAAGGTCTTTTATTCATTTTGCTCCATAATCTGACAATGACAGTAAAAGTATGTCAGAATGCATTTTTAAGTCGGCATGGGATTAGTGTTAAAAGAGTTAAAAGACTAAAAGCATTGTTGATAAATAAATCCACTCTTGATAAACGAGGAAAATGCTTAAAAACTCATGCCATATCCGATGCAGAAAACATGTTAGTTCGTCTACATATATCTTCTTTTCTTGTCAAAGAGACACATTACACTGGAAAAGACTATCGCTATCTCGATAGCAGACTGAATGTCAAAATAATGTACAATATGTTCAAAGAAAAATACTCTAGCAGCAATGTTAAATATAGTTACTACATTAAATTTTTTAATGAAAATTTTGGTTTGCACTTCGGTCGTCCCCAAATTGACACATGTTGTCAATGTGAAGAGTTCTCTCTTAAAATTAAAAGTCCATCGTTAGGTGAAGCTGCTAAACGGGTGGCCGTTGCCGAAAAAATAATACTTCAACGTAGAGCTATGAAATTTTACACTTCATTGAAAAATACTATTGCTGAAGTAAAAGAAACGGATAGGATTACTGCTGTAGCATTTGATTTTATGCAGAATCTGCAACTACCACTCGTTCCTGTTCAAGACTCTTTCTATTTAACTCAACTAAGCGTTAGCGTTTTTGGAATCCACGACTTGAAAACTTTACTATTACGTTTATCATGAAGGTATAGCTGCGAAGACACCAGACGAAGTATGTTCATTTTTGATAGACTACCTTGACAACTACGCAGATCCAGGTTCAAAAGAATTTAGGCTTTTTTCAGACAATTGCCCCGGCCAGAACAAAAACATACTATGGTACGGTTCTGTATGGCACTCATTCAGACGGAAGATTTGAAAAAGTACAACATTTTTTTCCAATTCGGGGACACTCTTTTCTTCCCTGAGAGAGGGATTTCGCTGTCATAAAAAGACATTTAAGAAAATTTGACAGAATATATTCAGTACACGAATATACTGAAAAAATCATTCATCCCAGTCAAAGCAGCAAATTTGTTGTAAAAGAGGTGCTAACGAATGACATTTTAGATTGGAAAAAATGGTGGCCGACTTACTATAAAAAGACAGGTATATCAAATGATTCCTTAAATCTACCTAGGAATCAGAAAGTAAGCTTTACAATTTCCAAATATCACCATATTTTACACAACAAGGACATGCCTGGAATTGTTGAAGCTCGCGATTTCATTAATGGGCTTACTGTTCATCATTTCGATTTAGCACTACCAAATAAAAGATACAACATATCCATGCCTTCACGAAAAGCCTACACCGGAGATAAAATTCCAATACTGGACACCAAAATTGAACACCTTAAGCAGCTGATTAAGTGGGTGGATGAAGACAATATTTAATTTTACCAGAATTTGATCGATACCTGGGATAGGAAGTCTAGAAAGGATAAAAGCGGAATAAATGAAGACCCTTAAACACATAATTTTGAAATTTGTTATATTTTCCAAGTCAAACAACAATATTTACGCATGTTTCAAACACATTTAATAAAGATATTACGCAAAATATCGACTATTTTGTTTTTTATTATTAAATGGGACTAAGTCAGCTTACTAAAACATAATTTTTAGCTAGAAAACAAAAAACATATATACTAACAAAACTTAAAACAATACTTATTATCCAATAAATAATGAGACAGTAACTGAATTTACGAAAAAAAAAAAAATTTGAACTTGGGATGTTTTTTCTCTTTTTCTCAAAACCTGTTAAAATAACTTAGTTCCTTTTAATAATAAGCGATTCAATTGTATTTATATATAATCTAGGCATAGCCAGTCAAGGGAAAATTGAGACTTTCGGCATAGTCTCTTTTGTCCGCCAGATATCGCTAGATTATATGGTGTCACCTGATAGGACCAAATTTGCTATACCTTATGAGGCAATTTCTTTAAGCTTTACTTACTTCACTAGCCTAACTGATGAAGCCTGATAGTAGATGGCAGAAACACGTGTCTTAGGCAGAAGTAAGTGTTGGAAAATACGAGGTGGTATGTCCATGTGTACAGTTACAGACGTGTATATTACAAATGCGTAATACGTCCTTAACGTATTGCTATATGCCCCCACAAGGACTAGTCTTGCGCCTGCTAATGTACTGCCTTTACTTATGAACTTACCCAATTTTACCTCAGTACATGATTGCCCCGGAGATCTTTCGGCTAAAGACCAGCTCGGTTTAGAGGCGAGTGGAGGTGGGATCTTATATCTAAAAGGCTCCACCATGTTATCCCTTTAGCCGCAGCAGAGAACACATACTTAGGCGTAATTTGCCGTAGTAAATTGAATAAATTCAGGTAAAGTACATGTATCAATGTTAAATCAAATAAAACAACTCAAATCAAAACAATAACAATAGGGATTTATTGTAATCCAGAACAGCATAAACAGACAAAAGGATAATGTATCCAGAATGTCGCAATCAAATATATATCTTGCCAATTTATAATTCTGGTTAAGAGTAAAAGACTCACCCCGTACATTACATTAATGAAATAGTTGAAAATGCAGACAATAAAATTGAAATAAAGATTAAATTAAATTTGTAGATCTCGGTTTCTGGGTTGGAACCGCGTCGAGTTAGGCGTAATTGCCAACGTTTCGTCCACTGTTTCAAGGGACATCTTCAGAGCTGTACGTAGATGTTCGTCGTTTCGCAGTAGCTTGAAGAATGCTATGATAGAGACCGGCACAACTTATATAGGGGGGACCGGGTCAGATGGTGGCCTGCTATTGGCTGGGGACAATGAGCCGATCGCATGCGTCCTATAGAAAAATATTAGAGGCAGCCTCAGCCCAAGGGCGGGGAGACCCAAAGGTACTTCAAGACACGAATTAAGGTGGTATAGGGCGCCACCTAATTTAGAACCGCTAGACGTCGCAAGATTCGGAAATTGTGATCTTCAAAAGTAGGCAAGACGCGCAGCGGGTAGGGGACGCAACCAGGCCGTCCGAAACGTAAAAAACAAGAAAGAAAAAGGCGGATTTCAGCCAAATGTAATCAGACTTTAATTTCGAAACAAAATTAAAATAATTAAAAAAAAGAATCAATTTTGCTAGTTACTTAACAAAAAAAAAAAAGACAAATTAAGTACGTTAATTATCCACAGACCGTTTGTGCACAAATAGCTCACCCCATCAAAATACGTATTCCGTTGGTTCACAGTTAATTTAAAACCAAAAATGGAAAGTCCCATCTTTTGAACGGACCAAGTACATATAGAGACATATTGTTACATATTGCTATGGATTTTTCCCTAAATTATATTTGAAATTTATTTAAAAATAAATGTACATTGTTTTTGGATATCTGTGTATATCCGTTATATTTAGATAAAATATGTGTAAGCAAAAACTAGATTTTTGAAGGTCTTTATGTGAAAGCGAACGTAGTGACGATATTGAGGGGGAGACGAAGTTATACCTTTAGACAAGAACGTTCTTTTTCTTTAAAAAAAATCGGGTTGAATTTATTGAGTTGATTATACTCAAATCGCCGACCAGATTCAGTAATCACGTTGGGTTTAAAGTCACTAGATACATATAAAGTACCGCAATCCATAAGGCCAAAGAGTGCGAGAGAGAAAGCGCTACTTTTGCCCAAACATGGCCGCCAAACGTCAAATCACTTGTCGTTGCATCTAAACCCACCGTTGGCAACATAAAGTGTAATTATGCCTGGTTGTTGTATTATCAATTGCAAAAACAGTGTCGCCAAAGGTTTCCGTTTATTTGCATTTCCCAGTGGTGAAAGGAATGCAGACAGAAGAAAAGTGTGGTTATGTGACATTAATCAAGACAATGTGCCGGTAAATGCGAAGATTTGTGAGGTGAGTACATATGTAAAAGCAGATCACTTGTTATAACACTTAGTTACTTATGTAAGGTGCATTTTTCTGATTCCCAATTTGAACAATCAAGAGCAGATGACATGAAAAACTAACTCCAAATGCACACCCTGATCTGGTTGTCAACCACAAAAGGCGAAAATGCGTGCTTTAGTAAACCAACAATAATAAATAATGAAAACAGTGCTTGCTTGTTTTAATTAATTGCCTTACTATCTGCGGTTTAATTATTATCGCATGTTCATACAGTTGCGTTCTTTTAAGAATACAGTACTAAATTGATTTTTTATTTAACACAGCAATTAAATTTTGACCCCAAATTTTTGCCCAAAAATGGCGGAGGTTTGCGGTACTTTATTTATCTAGTGACTTTAGTTGGGTTCACGTGATCACGCCAAAACCGTATGCACACAGGCACATGGAATCATTCAAGGATCAATGTCGGTAAAATAGTTATCGCCGTGTATTTGACATAAGAAATTGTGCATATTCAAATGTTTTCTATCAAAACGTTTTACAATTGTATTGTCTCTATAAATTAACACGTAGTAATCCCCAATATGAACGAATAAACTATTTTGCAGATGAAAAAACTGTTATTTTAAATAATTTTTCTCAGTTTAAAAACGATAAAAACATATGAACACTCAAAGTGGCTATAATCATAAAACAAATTCAAGTACCTTAAATAAATGAAATATTTTTCTTGTTGATGAGAACTTTTACATTTTATAAGTATAAATATGATGATAATATCATTAAAATTAGGTAGATTCGTCTTCATCTGACGATGTCGCTTCTATATGCTTATCGATTATATTATCCAGTTCCCACATTTCTTTTTCTACTCCAAGGACATGCTTCACTGCATTTTTCCAATTTTCTGGTGAAGTATTATCGATAGCTTGTTGGAATAAGCCTTTCACATCTAATAACTTAAATGTCGTATTGTTTCTAGCGACATATCCCTTTACTTGTGCCCATATTAACTCAATAGGATTCATTTCACAGTGATATGGTGGAAGTCTGAGAACCTTTCTGTTGCTATTGAGTATTAACTCATCCACAGCATATCTTTCAGCTCCAGTTGATTTTTCTTTAACTAGTACTTAAAGTTCTGCTTTAACCATATCTTCCTCATATGGGATATTGTTTTTCTTGAGCCACTCTTGTATTTCCTTTTTTTTAGTACTACCTGTAGGTCGTTTGTTTAGTTTCCGACTATGGTAGGGAGCATTGTCTAAAACGATTAGTGATTCTTCTCTTAAATTAGGGAGTATTTGTTGCAACCACTCTTCAAATTTTGCCGCATTCATATCCTTGTGATAATCGCCAGTCCTTTTTGATTCAAAGAGTAGTAATCCGTTATTTACAAATCCTTCGTCTGATCCTATATGGCCAATAATAAGTCGTTTTTCTTTTCCGGAGGGGTTTTTAAGGCCTGTAGACAACCCTTCTATGAATGCTTGCCTTGCAGTCAGAACAGATTTATCAGTCCATACTTTGCTTACAGTATCCCCAGCATTCACCCATGTTTCATCTAAATAATATATAGGCCTTCCTTCTATACGAAATTGAATAATTTGACGTAGGTATCTTCTTCTCCAAGCAATAATTTCTTCTTTTTCTTTCAAGATGCTATTGCGCTTTCTCTTTTCATACCTAGAAATATGTCATCAACTACTATGAAACACGTAATACCTAATATAAATAATATTTATGTAGTAAAGTTCAGGTTACAGAACTTAGATAGTTTACCGAAAATTTAGTTCCTTTAAGATCATCCTGAATGTCGTTATTTTAAAATTAGGCAGATCTTCTGTTTCATTTACAGCTGCGAGAATTTTTTGCACACTTGGTGGTTCGTTTTTAAAATAGAATGAATGACCAATTCTACGAATTCTGTTTTTCGTTTCTTCATCAATAGTACCCAAAACACCCCTTTTCCTCTGATATTTTTTTGGTGGATTAAATTGTTGCTCAGTGTTATGTTCTTTCAATATATTATAGACACTGCGAGTGGTAATTCCTATAAATATGATAAAAATAATATCAGTTTGTTATAATTTCTTATAACAAAAATAATGGCTACCTGCCGCTTTTGCAGTCGCTTCAACACTATCAACTTTTGATGTACCTGGCTGGTCAAGACTGGTTTTAAATATATTCAAAACCACGTTTTTTTCTTCCACTGAGAAGTGTTTTGCTGGCCTCTTTCTTGGAGGTGAATATTCCATAGCTTAAAACGTATAACTTAGCTCGAAACAAAGAAATTGAAGTAATATTTGAATTCCTGTCGAATTCTAACCTAGAAGATAGAATTACTTATAATTCGTTACATTTCGGTTTACTAGTTAGGTATTTACGTGCGTACCATAGATTTGGGTGGCTTGGGACGATTTTCAAGTATCATTTATCCTGGATCAAAAAGTATGATGTTATGGTCTAAATAGGTTAGACCATACCATGCTAAATGGCAAGGGGTATCAAATGGTATAACGTGAATGCATTCTGACCTTCCATTACAAGAAAAAAAAATAAAATGTGTCTGTCCCAAGTCACCTCACGTTTTGAGTGTCTAGGGATATCCATGTATTTTTAAGGATTTATCATCTCCTACACTCTATTAGGCGACTTGAGACAAACAAATAATTTTTAGGGAAGACTACGGTGCATGGAAAATAAAAAATGGTACCTAGATAGTTTTTTAATATTTATTAGTACAAAATAGAGATTCTCTACAAGAAGATAATAAAACAATGGTAACAGCTAAACAAAAAAATATTCTGAACATTAAAATAGAAAGGAACTTGAAAAATTAAAACGTTTTTTTCACTCGTAGATACGCAAGTATCGCTCCAGCACACCAGGGTCAAATGAAAATGCTCCCCTTCTCAGCTTTGTAGGAGGTGGCAGCGTAACAATATATTCGGCACCTTCGATATCCCCTTCATCTGGGTTTTCAGGTAAAATGAAAGCATTCCTAGTTTTTGCGCTTTCTTTTACAAATGAGCAACGATGTGGATTTGTTTCAATAATTTTACCAATGAATCGTTGACTCCTTCCCTTCACGGACTTCAGTTCCACTATCACGAAGTCGTGTATTTCTAACTCATTAAATCCTTTCTTATCCGGTTCAATAATAATTGCTGAAGTCTCTGATTCTTCAATTTCATCGTCATTTGAAGAAAATCCTCCAGCTTGACCATTTTCAGAGTCAGTGTCTTGGAGTCTTGGAGTTCATACGTATCAGCGGACTACAGCTTTTTCATTCTGGCCGGCGTTTGTGATGTGGATGGTGTCGCCTTATTTTCTTCAGCTGTTTTTACGTCTTCCAACGCTACACTCTTTCCAGCAGGCACGTCTAATTTTTTCTTTTTCCTTGCAGGCTTGGGAGTTTGTGAAGCGTTGATTCCTCTTTTTCCATATCGAAGTTCTTCAAAAAAGCTTTTCATTGTCTCGCCAATTACCCGTGCGGAAGTATCGTTATCAGCAACATCTTGATTTGGCAACTTCTTCAGCACAGCGTTACGATCAAGTGGAAATATTCCTGTGGCTCTAAATCCTGCAATAATGTTATCTTTCTGATTGGCACCCACTTTTTCTAATGTTCGACGAAGTAAACTAGGAAACATGTCTTTTCTTAAAGGTCCTCGGTTTTTCTTTTTCCAGACTTTTAACACTTCTTTCCAAGTTCCTTTGATAGATCTAACGCAGCTTACGTCCAGTGGTTGGCAAAGGTGAGTGCTATTGGGCGGTAAAAGTATAAATCTGATATTATTTGTTTTACATTCTTCTAGAACGTTGAGAGAAATGTGGCTAGCGAGATTGTCACCAAATAGCACTTTGGGTCCATTCATGTTCCGGAGGTAAGGCAAAGCGACTGTCATAAACCAATCCTCAAAATGCACCTGGTCAAACCAGCCGGATTTGCTACGGTTGTATCGAGCATTTTCCGGACCCCTTTCTGTCCGGGTGCTCCAAAGATGATCAGCCTTATAAACAACATAAGGTGGCAATGTAATCCCAGATCCGCTTACACAAAACATGACTGAAGTATTTGTTTTGGTCGAGTCCATAACTCTCTCAGCGTGTTTTGCTTTTCTCCTCACCACCACTTTATTTCGTCCTGGATCATCGACAAATTCACTTTCATCATAATTTAGAATGTTCTGTGGTGGCACATCCCTCAATGAATCAGTTAAATTATCAAAATATTCATCAAGGATATCTACTGAAACCGCAGCCCGGCTCCTCTTGATATTCTCCGACAGTCGCAACGTTAAATTTTGATGTCTGGAAATAAAACCATAGTACCAGCTGTTGTCTGGCCTAATGTTCCGAAATTTTGTGATGGTCTTGGCTAGTCTGTTTAAATATCCCTGTACTAAATCTTGTATGTCGCCTCGTTCTAGGGGAAACCCCCATTCACTTGCTTGTGTGATTGCTTCGGCAATGTTCTTTTCCTCATTTGCTGTTAACATTGTTTGTCCACCAGCACGTTTCATATTTGTACGGTTCTACTTTCTTTCCAAAGTGGATTTAGGTATACCATATTTATCACTAGCTTCTCTAAAAGTTAAATAATTTGTTCCAATGTCATTTAGTGCTGTTTGAAGTGTTTCATCACTGAAATCGCGATATTTGCGACTCCCCACCGTCCGCACGTATTTATTTGGCATGTCCCAAAACACCCTAAAAATGACAAACAAAAACAAAATATTAGCCCACGTGTATTTGTAAGGTTATGTATTTTTCGTATCACATAATATGTTTAAAATGCATAAGACATCCCAAAAAAAAATATCCGGGCCACATATGTCCAATAGGCACTCGCGGCTGATAAGAAGTGTCAAGGTTACATAAAAAGCCCATTTTTACTCACCTGTAAGTCCGCACAAATACACAACCACGCGAAGATATTTTCAACTGCTTTATATTTAATAGGCTCCAGCCATCCATTACCAACATCTTCTATACGTTTTCGAAGTTAATCTACTCAATGGTAGATGCCAGTACACTTTCAAAAACCAATCTGCAGTTTGTCCCAAGACAACCGCTCGTCCCAAGCCACCCAAATCTACGGTACTTAAAAATACTGATCAAAATATCCAAAAAAAAAAACAGAATAAATGCATACAAAACCGAATTAACGCAAACAGAAACGTAAAAATTAATAAAAATCTGCCATCTGTGATACTGTGACATACAATTTAGTTTGCCGAATCGCCTAATGTAAACGGTCGTGGCTGCCGACCAATAGAATGCATTTTTGTCTTGCTCACGAGGTGATCACGCACTTTTATTACTGAATCCGTTCAGCGATTCTAGTATAGTTGTTTGTGTTTGATTTTCAATTTCCGTATATTCGACGAGATTGTATTCTCGTAATTTTGATAGTATTTGATTAAACAACGTTTTTCTTGTCAACGTGTCTCCTATATAATTTTTTATGTAAGTAAAGATATACACATAGGTCCAGCTCTCAACGGGCCATACCCTGCAATAAGTGGCAACAGCTAATCCCCTCTACATTACATTGCATACATTGCAAAGTTATGAATTTAGTAAGACTTAAACCGCGCAAGGATATAGTCGTTTGCATATTCGTTCTGTATACGTAATTTACCCATTTGTTTCAGATATAATATCTCCAAGTTATTATTGTATTCTTAGCTGCTACGGAAAAGTAATTTTAAGTAATAAAAAAACAATAACGATTTCTAAAAGATAAAAGTAAAAAAATCAATAATTCTGCAAAATAAATTTAAATTCTAAGAAAGTCACTAAATATAGGATTCGAAAATACCGCCCTCTCTCCCCAAACAATAGCCGAGCCTATTGTAAAACTCCCTCCTCACTCCCTTGAGATTTCTAGGGGTTATTGTCTCGAAAATTCTAAACAGTTGAACTTGCAACTGTTGCATCCTTTACGTTTGCAAAGCTAGATACGAATGACGGGACGGGCAATTTATTGCTCTCGATCATCGGACTTATGTATGCGCACGCGGAGTGGCTTCGTACATACGTTGCCACATCGCATTACGTTCCATGCGTATATTGTTTCGTATCGCCCGTAGCGGGTTGGACCTATCGGTATATTTATAAGACGTCTTATTAATTCATAGAGTTTTTTAAGATTGTATATCAATTGTATTAATATTATTAGTTAAGAGTCTTAATTAGTTGAGATAAATGATAAAGAATATTTTTAAAATTTCTACGTAAAAAAAATATATTTGTAAAATTTTATTGTGTTTTCAAGTTTGTTTATACTATGTTGTTCTCTGGGGAGAAATTCAAAATAAACTTTGTTATTTTAATTAAGTTGATCGGAAGTCATTAGAGGAAGTTTTAATTAATTCACTTAGCGGTCATATTCAGTGAATTATTTTACCTCAGAAGTTGTATATTGTTAAATACACAATCTTTATACTTTAGATAGATTTTTTTCTTTTTTTGATTTTTTTTTGTATTAAATATTCATTTAAATTTTATATTGTGCTCGTTTAATTTAATAAACCTTTTACTGCGCATTTATTATTAAAAGAAATAAATTATTAAAAAGATAACTATCACATTTGTCAAGTACGTTTGATTGGCGCCTAGTAATATTCCAGTTCCACGTTTCCGATTGGAACCCTGAGAAGAAAGAAGTCTGATTGTTGGATATCAACTGGCTGAGTATCCTAGTTGGGTAGATTGGTTGTGGATGGTGGTGCAGTAAATATATAAACCACGATTCATAGCAATATGTTACATACAAATATTTATAAGAAATAAATTAGTGCAAAATTTGCAAAGTTGTGGTCTGAGGATATTGTGATATCAGACGTGGGCAGGATCGCCATGTGATATCGGACGTGGGCAGGATCGCCATGTGATGTCACCTGGTCCCGGAGGTCACATCGTTGTTTTACACCGGACGTTTACCAGTATAATAAATAATAGGCGGGACAACGAATAAATAACAACATATAATTAATTAAAGATAATAACAACGTTTAACAATAAAATACGCTACATTATACTTATGAGGCACTAGTCTAGCAGGGACTCTAACTCACTGACTCAGACTGTGACTCTGTGTGTGTCGAGACCTCTGAGTGTCTCGTTATATACTAGAGTATGTCCCCTTAGCCTAGTTACCTGTTTATAAGATAAACATGATGTGGTGAAAGATCATAACACCGAGGCCGTGTTGTCGTAAGAGATGTTTCTACATACATGACCTGGTTTAGTTACTGCATCTTCCACCCGGCGAAAAAGAAAAGAAAAGGGCTTGTGAGCCGTTTTGGCTTTTCTTGTCCGTGTTAAATATAATTGCGTTTTCTTACATACTATGCGTAGGTGCTTAATATATTGTACAATAGTGAGACATATAACGATGTGTGTATAGATAAGTTACACTAATAGTATTATTATTATAAACGAATTGAAATTTATTATAATTATAAATTAAAATTATTACAAATGGTAAATGATAAATTGTAAATCGTAAATTTTAAATTGTAAATGGTAAAAGGGCCGTTGTACACTGTTTCAAGTTTGTTCTCTGTTTGTTTGCTTAAATTTGATCTCCATAACATGTGGTAGTAATTTAGAATAGTTGACTTATTTCGTAGTTTGCAATTCTTGTCTTTCCTTAATTTTTCGCATTCGATTCTTTGTCTTCAATTCTTCATGTTTGCTTGACTGTTTGTCTTCAATTCTTTGTGCTTGATTGTTTGTCTTCAATTCTTTGTGCTCGATTGTTTGTCTTCAATTCTTTGCGCTCCCCTTTATCATATTTATTTTAACATAATTCAACTCTCTCTCTTTTGCTCTATGGCAAAATTATTTTAGGAAATCACTGATTCGTGAATTATCCTTGACAACACATATTTCGTGTATGTCACGTTCTGCGAAGCAATTCTTGACCATAGTAAGGGTGCACGTTCTGCGGTAATTTCCCTTATACTATATGCCCTTTTCTTCAATACAGAAATTCTAGAGACCAGTTAACAATACACATTTTTGTTAAAACTGCATTCTCTTTTATAAAAATTGTGAGAGCGTCTTCGTCGTATAGGACCATTTCCTGGAAGTGCATGCGTGCTTCATTACGACTCTGGAGCGAAGTGAAGTTTTGCCTTTTCCATCACTTGAAATTCTTTTGATTCGGCTGGTTTCCTTTTCAACAGTTCCACAACCCTAAGATGATCAGTCCTGGAGTTGGCGGAAACTGTAGCTGTTGTCGGTTTTGTAATGGTGCGATCGATAGGTCTCTGTCGTCGATTGAGCCTTTGACGTAATAAGGATGCTACCGGTCGTTCCGTTACTAACCTTTACATCATTGGAATCAACTTCTATTAGTGATAAGACGTTTGCAACAAAATTTTTGGAACTCTTTGTATATAATATTAAAATCACGCTCCTCGTATATTAATCTGAATTCTCTTTAGTTTGCAAAACTTTATGATTGCGTTAGACATACTTTTTGTTCAATGTCACGGAGTGTAATCGTTTAGAAATAAATGATGTCGTGCATTTTAGACGAACTTGGCCTTGCCGATTCCTAAACTAATTTTGTAAGTATTTCATTTCGATGTTTATTTCCGTATCGATGTTTATTGATTCGACTAGTTTAAATACACATATTGTTGTTTATACACATGCTTGGATAAACAATTTTGAAATACTACACTTATTGTGTGGCGCCTGTTAAAAAATAAAAACGTATGCATTTTATTGTATATATGCATTGAACGTAAGTGAATTTATGCTCGCTAGTATTAAAATATAACGTGTTTTTTTCCATTTTAAGTAGGCGGCTTTTCTTAAAATAATGTGTAGACACTTCTACATTCTCGTGTACGATGGATAACAAACTTGCGACAGGTTTTTGAATTCAATTTTTCGGCCATAATGTAATGTTTTACAATTACATTATATTAATTTTAAGTAAACTTGACCTTTAAAAAACAGAAACGGTGCTACGCTATTTACATACTACATTTTGTTGACGTAAGCAGAAATTGTTACACATATTATGCATACGCATCAAACTAATACTATTCTTTACAATACAAAGAAACATTTTAACTATTGAAATATACACAGTTTATGTATAAAAAGTCTATATATTGTTCAGTCACTTTTATGCACTGTAATTGTCTTTACTTAGATTTCTATAAAATACCTGTTTCTTCTCTTGGAGTGGTAGAGAGCTTGACCTGTGAGCGGCTTCGGCTTGCTCCTGGCTGAAGATGACTTATTCTTCCGTCGCGTAGTTCCCATTTTGTTTATTGGCTTACCATATTTTCGGGCTCGTTCCACTTACCTCTTAATTTATACACAGTCTTAAGTGGCTGACAGGATCGCCATGTGATGTCAGACGTGGGCAGGATCGCCATGTGATGTGACGTGGTCCCGGATGTCACATCGTTGCTCATGCACCGAGGGTTTACCAGTAAAATAAATAATAGGCGAGACAACGATTAAATAACAACATATAATTAATTAAAGATAATAACAACGTTTAACAATAAAATACGCTACATTATACTTATGGGGCACTAGTCTAGCAGGGACTCTAACTCACTGACTCAGACTGTGACTCTGTGTGTGTCGAGACCTCTGAGTGTCTCGTTATATACTAGAGTATGTCCCCTTAGCCTAGTTACCTGTTTGTAAGATAAACATGATGTGGTGAAAGATCATAACTCACCGAGGCCGTGTTGTCGTAAGAGATGTTTCTACATACATGACCTGGTTTAGTTACTGCAATATAATAAATTAAAGTTAACGGTTAGATATAATTAGAAAAAAAAATTATTAATGTAGAGAATCGAGCGGGGAGGAAGACCACGAAGAAAAGCTAATACGTAATTTCTGTATGTGAAGATATACACGCAAGCGAAAGTACTACAGTTTAGTTCAAAATAAACATAACGGAATAAAATAAAAGAAGACGTTAATCGCGACCAAAACAAGGGCGTAGCTACGAGCACGTAACACACTCTATGTCCAGTTTTATATGAAGCTGGATGTACGTGATTATAGAAAAAAACATATTCGAAAGCGTATTCCAATTATCCTACATTTAATTAATTTCTGATGAGAAATCGATCATAAGGGAAGGTTAATAGTCAACTTTCACTTATGAAGTCGCTAAGCTTTAATTATCTCGTACAAAGCCACAAATAAATATGTACTAATAAATGGTCGCTGTACGTCTATCGAACATTAGTACTAATTCACCAATAAATAAATAACAGATGACTGTAGGCCTACATATCGTATTTTAACAAAATTAAATGCCTAATCATTTTTAATGAAAATATCTTTCAAAATTCCACAAAAAAAAATATCGAGATCTTACACTCCCAATATTTTATATTAGACACTAAAAGAAAATATAATGCTGAACAATGACTACCATAATTACTATGTCCATATGAAAGCAAACGCGCAGTGTAAAATCTTGACAGTACTAAGAATACTTAACCTGATCGTTTGTAAACAACATCGAAAAATGTACTTAAATAAACTCAAAGGTATATATAGAATGATATAATATTAACTCTGTAATGTGACAACCTACAGCATACAGACTCCATAAATTAACTAGAAAATTAACAATTTAAATGATGTACTATTGGAACAAACGTCAATGGAAACTAAACCAACTGCCTTATGATATTTAAAAGAGATACATAAGTTACAATGGTAACAAATAACTGACAGTAGTAGGTATATAAACAAATTAGATAGTAATGAATCAAAGCAATACAATATATATAATTAATTTTAGATATGGTACAGTCGAAGAGTAGTAATTAATTATAGTAAAAACGTAGTATAATATATAGTGTTATCCAGAAATAACGAACGAACAAAATGGGTAAAATAAGGTAAACTAATTTTGAAGCAACTGAAGTAATACGATAATTAGTAAATAATATCTAGCTGAACTAAATTGTACGAGGGTCGAATTTGAAGTATAACAGTATTGATATACTTAAACTTTTTTCGTATATAACTCTGATTCCTTTAATTTCAGATACTGCGTGCTTCCCTTACTGGAGGTTCACAAGCGAGGCCTAGAAACGCGTCTATCTTTAAGAAGCAAGACCAAAAGGAGGAAGCGTAGAATATACACATGTAGACAATGCAAGTTCAGAACAATGTACAACGCTGTCTTCAGGCACCACACTAACGAGCATTACAAGGTGAAAATGTACAAATGCGGAATTTGTCACAGAAGATACAGGGCGAAGGTATCCCTCAAGACGCACATGGAAATCATTCATATCGACAATGAAGGAAGAGATGTCGAAAATTATTCTGCATATGACTATTCCAAATCGAATATTAAAAATATTAAACGGAGATTTCCACACTCACATCAAGGTGAAAAGCAATGTCAATGCTCGAAATGCAAATTTCAAACAAGGCACAAATGTCACTTAAAAAAATCACTTACAAAAATCAAACATCTAAACAGAGCCAAATATAAGTGCGAAAATTGCAAGTTTAAGACATATTATAGGACTTATTTAAAAATGCACATGAATACAAAGCATCTTAAAGTAAGTGATTATAAATGCATGCAGTGCGAATACCAAACCAACTCGAAGTCACATTTAGAAACACACAGAAAGTCAAAACATCTTAAATTACGCGATTATAAATGCATGGAGTGTGAATACCAGACGTATTTCAAGTCAAATTTGGAACTACATGTGAAGTCAAAGCATCTTAAAGTATGGGATTATAAATGCATGGAGTGTGAATACCAAACGAAGAGAAAGTCAAATTTGAAACAACATGTAAAGTCAAAACATCTTAAAGTATGTGATTATAAATGTGTGGAGTGTGAATATCAAACGACCTCGAAGCTAAATTTAAAAAGACACATAAAGTCAAAACATCTTAAAGTATGGGATTATAAATGCATGAAGTGTGAATACCAAACGAACTGCAAGAGAGATTTTGAAACACACATAAAGTCAAAACACCTTAAATTACACGATTATAAATGCATGGAGTGTGAATACCAGACAAACGTCAAAGGCAATTTGGAACGACATGTAAAGTTAAAACATGTTAAATTACACGGTTATAAATGCATGGAGTGTGAATACCAGACGAACTTCAAGTCAGATTTGGAAGTACACATAAAGTCAAAACATCTTAAATTATGGGATTATAAATGCATAGAGTGTGAATACCAAACGAACTTGAAGTCAAGTTTAGAAAACCACATAAAGTCAATACATCTTAAATTAAGCGATTATAAATGCATTGAGTGTGAATACCAAACGAACTTCAAGTCAAGATTAGAAAAGCACATAAAGTCAATACATCTTAAATTACGCGAGCATAAATGCATGGAATGTGAATACCAAACGAACACTAAATCAAATTTAAAAGAACACATAAAGTCAAAACATCTTAAATTATGGGACTATAAATGCATGGAGTGTGAATACCAAACGAATATCAAGTCAAATTTGGAACAACATGTAAAGTCAAAACATCTGAAAGTATGTGATTTTAAATGTGTGGAGTGTGAATACCAAACGACCTCGAAGCTAATTTTTAAAAACCACATAAAGTCAGAACATCTTAAAGTATGGGATTATAAATGCATGGAGTGTGAATACCAAACGAACTTGAAGTCACATTTAGAAACACACATAAAGTCAAAACATCTTAAATTATGGGATTATAAATGCATGGGGTGTGAATACCAGACAAACGTCAAAAGGAATTTGGAACGACATGTAAAGTCAAAACATGATAAATTACACGGTTATAGATGCATGGAGTGTGAATACCAGACGAACTTCAAGTCAGATTTGGAAATACACATAAAGTCAAAACATCTTAAATTATGGGATTATAAATGCATAGAGTGTCAATACCAAACGAACTTGAAGTCAAGTTTAAAAAGGCACATAAAGTCAATACATCTTAAATTACGCGATTATAAATGCATGGAGTGTGAATACCAGGCGAATTTAAAGGAACATTTAGAAAGACACATAAAGAGAAAACATCTTAAAGCGGTTGCCTCATAAACGTGAACTTCGGTTTTTAAGTGAGGAGTACTGTAATTTTTTAATAAGACTGCAACATAGTATAATGAGAAAGCCAATGATAAAGACAGATAAATAAATAAGCAAATGCACTTTAATGTTCAACAGGTAATATCTAAAAAGAGGACAAACTTTAAAAAAAGAGAATCCAAGGAAGCTAGATATATTAAAAGTAAACGGACAACAACCAAATAACAAGTAACAATATTTATTATAATCGTTTACGTCGAAAATAAAGATATTGTTATATTACTAAATTTATAAATGTAATATTTCTAAATTGCCCCACTAAGTTGGGATCGCCAAATGTTATATTACTAAAACCTTTACGTTGGGCTGGCAAATGTAATATGTCAATGACGTTAATATATATAAAAATGTTTCTACGTACGGTAAAATAAAATGAATGAATGTCATAAAAAAAAGTCATGTAAAATTCAAATCGGGCTCATATATACTTATCTGTTTTTTATTATCTTCGGCTAGCTTCTTGTTTTCTCTTCAGGGTTGAGGTAGGTTCACTTCTTTCCACATTGACTTTATTTACGTAGTTTTTATTTAGTTGGGAACGGAACAATATCTCAAGTATATTACAAAAAAAACCAAAGTAAAATATTGACAATTAACTTTATTAGGGATAAAAGATTTTGCAAAGTTTGAGAAATTTATATTAATAATTTCGTGACACACAAGTAACATTAAGGGAGACACACTCAACGGTTGGTATTCGTACAGTATAACAATATGGTGTAAGACTGGTGCAATAATGTGTTGTCTTAGCAAAATAGTTTATAAAAATTACATAGCATCAAGTTTTACAAATACAAATGATAGATGCCAATATTTAAATACGTTGAATAAAAATTACAGTGGTAAAATATCGGTGAAAGTAATGTAAATAGTTAGTTATGGAATAAACAAAGTAAAGTTCTAGAAACGTACATGCGCAAGTAAAAATGGCGCGGGAAATTTTGTTAAAATTAGCAAAAACCTGAATCTTCGGATATAACCTCCGTTGCTTCCTGCGCCTGTGTTCTGGAGACGTCTTCACAACGGGAAACTGGAGAATGTTTCTGCTACGGTCCCTCGGGATAACTTGAAATTTGTTGAAATCTCCAAGTCCGACTGCGTCTAGAGCGAATGACCGATCTCGATCGTTCAATGATGTTGGTCAAGCTACGGTGAGATTTTTTTATGGCGGGTAAAACTTTAAAAATTCGTAACTCTCGGACTATTTGGTCGGCAGCTGTTAAATTTTGTCCACAGGTAGTTTGTAGGTAGGTGTAACGTTTTGTATTATTAAAAATCTTTTTCACTTAATAATTTCGCCAAATTATTTTAATTATTACGGAGCACAAAAAAACGTGACCTCTCACTGTGACGACTAATTACCGACGCTTGCTTTTTCACTTGTTTTTAATTGCATAACTTTCCGCTAAATCGCCCCATTCTTTACTTGCATTAAATTTGTTAATATTATTAAATTAGACAATTTTACAGTATAAAACAGTTGAAAAAATTACAATTTGATTTATAAGATAATTTTAGTTGAATAACATATGTTTTATGTGTTTACAAACACTCCGTCAATATCGGTTTATTCTCGGGTTATTGCACCGTTGAAATTGTGGGCGGGGCTTCATCGTTCAAATGCATTTGAAAATAAATACGTTACATTTGTTTGAATAAACACGCGTTAAATATGTATTTGAAAGAAAAATGAATATAAACATTATAATAAAAAAATTAGAAAAATAAGTTAATTATTTCAAGGTAAATTTGTCGTCAAAATAACGTATTTATTCTTTGAATCAATCTTTCCCCTTCTTGATATTAAAGTACAAAGTAGATATAAACATTATGGTATAAATATTATGGTTACATATTCTTTGTTTCTTTCAGAGAAAGAATCTTTCTTGCAATGCCTCATATATATATATATATATATATATATATATATATATATATATATATATATTGTAGTAGGTCATACCCATGTACATAAGGGGCCCTAAAATAAAAATACAGAATAATTTTCAAACTTATAATGTTAATTTAGAATATAAGATACTGTTGGAACTGCATTTTTCACGTGTCATATCAATAAAGTTAATTCCGCGTTTTTAATTGCTCAAATTTGAATCACATACTTATTTATTTTCTTGTAGTCATTTGCTTATGTCATTTTCATCAACATTATTATTTTACCGAAGATATTTAACTTAATTGATTGGAAATATTTGTGACATATTATGGTTATAGCTGTACCTTGTTTGTATTGTATACGGCGGGAAAGATCCCAATTGTAAACAGGTATCTAGCGAAATATTGAACATTTCAAATACACTTTTGTCTATTATAAAATTGTGAAATATCTAAACGATTAGTCATAGTAAATTATTTCATTTATATAAATATTATTAACGAGATTAAATAAATACAAACAAGTATTACAAATAAGACGCCTGGATATTGAAGAAAAACAACTGAGAGTTAGCTTGGGAATTAATCAAAATTTTTGCACGCGTCGACATTTTTAAAAAGTGTGTTCCTGAAACTAAGTGAGAAAGTAGTAAATAAATCATTATAATCTTACCACAAAACATATCCTACGAATCTCCTACCTACCAGGCATCGATCGACGAAGTTTACACAACCTAAAACCTTCTTGGTCGTTTTAAAACGAAATTACATTTTCCGAGGGACGCTACCTAAATATCTACCCACGCCAAGAGATGATATTAGTATATTTCCACAACCAGAGCCTTTTATCCTGAGTATAGGAATCCAAAACGCCCTTCGAACATCGAGTATCCACCTTAAAACCAAATTGAGTACTTATTTATTCACATCTCCTAAAATATTAATTTTTTTTAATTTAAATTTTAAAATAATCGTTGATATTTTTATATGTATACCAACAATGTTAGTACTTAATTAGTATATCTTTTAAACGGAAAAATACAGTTCCTTTGCGTTATAATTATAGTTACTTAGATCAAATTTTAAAGCATTTATCTCATTAAAATCAGTTAACCTAACATTCTTGAACAGATCTAATCACGTGACTATATATATGTTAATGCATTTCACTATCATGTTAAAAACTTACCTTTTTGAATAGATTTTCTTATTAAACCAGTGATTTTTGCCTTTCACTCTCTTGTTTTATTTAGTAAATAATACATCCGGAAGCATCACACATTTAATAACTTGTTTTAAACATATATCTATATTCTATTGAGTACCGAACTCGCATTTTTTAATATTATCACCAACGTGTAATATCACTAAAATTAACACAGCTAGCCGGCTAGATACACATAAAGTATTTAACAATAAGTTTTGCACTTGGAAGAGGCCTATTAAAGTTAAGTATTAATTGTTTATATACACTTATTTATGTTCGGAATATTATACATGTGACAACTGTAATATTTAAACTTAGCTCCATCTATAGGTCATATTTGTAACTACACTTGTGAATTTTTTAAAATTAATTTTAATTACTTATATT